>JAXRKP010000012.1:772049-774549 GCA_037039925.1 Doris montereyensis
TTATGCCTAGATCTAAAGCTAGATCTAGATCTCAAGATCTAGAATCTAACTAGATTTGAGAATCGATTCTTTTAAAAATAATATAGATCTGGATTAAACTGTAGATCTAGATCTACATCCGATGTAGATCTAGACTAGATCTAGCTCTAGATCTAGAATCTAGCTTTCTTTAGATTCTTAGTTCTAGGTCTAGAATCTAGATCTACAACTGAAACTAGAGCTAGAGTAAGAGCTAGATCAATTTAGTTTGCATGATAAAGAGGATCTATGTAAACGAGATAATCTAGATCTCTCCTGACACAAAATATAATCATTGTTTCAGTTTCTACGGATAGTTATTTCATGTCACAATGTTAAGTTTTAATAATGTAATCTAGGGGAGGAGTTCCAAACAGAGTAACAGTTGTGTAAATCTAAATTTTGATCGATCTAGATTCTAGCTCTAGATCTGATTGGTACCAAATTGACTCGATAATCGGTAATTTTACGGGTTAGCCCTATAAAGGAAAGTGGGTCAAATTTGTATTCGAGATCCGTATCGGCTTTGATCTACATTTAGAGGTGAGAATGAATGTTGTGAGCAATGAATGTTGTTTTGTCTTTTTGAGCCAATCAGCTTGAACCGCGGCGACCTAAGACATGACACCCCCACATTCCTCCTGATCTACTATATATAGCCTGTTTATTGACTTGCTCACTTTCTTCTTGTTATGGGCATCTGGTTGTGAGATTTGTGTTTGAGAATTGTACAGGGGTAAGTTGATCATATTTACGTTCTCTCACCTGCAAATAATTTGTTGTCATGCAATTGCGATGTATCAATAGTGACACTTTTGTAACCAAAACTGAGAAGTAGCTAAAAAAAAGAAACAAACTTGAATTAGTTTTGATATCTTGATTCCCTACTTTAAACTTATATTTACTGTGAAATTCATTCATCAAACCTCCCATAACCCCTTCGCTAGTCTTGGCCTTCTATTTTGTGACCAGCAGGCATATGACCCTGACTCCCTGTGTAATATTCCCTCTTGGCCCGCCCCACCCCACCCTGCAGTTATAGAGCACTTAATTAAGTTATGCTCTGAAAGCCAGAATAAAGATAATCAGTCAACGTAGCACGTAGTTTCATAGAAACGTTGCTTAGCCCTTTCCCCCTTATTTAATGTGGCCGTCTGTTTAATAATAAATGTCCTTTAAAAGTACTCAAATTGTTTTTGCAACTTAAAAGAAACGCAAAGAAGTGTATATTCAATTGTTTATTGTAAACACGCGTTTATCGTACAAGGGGCAAAAGCTCTTCATTATAGCTGGATCACTCGCAACAATATTATTGGGAGCATATATTACAATAATAAAACATCGTAATTTTATATTCTTTGCCACGTTGGTCAAGACACTAACATTTCCTCAGCCTCCCCATATGAAGTAGTCATGTTTATTTCTTTGTTCATGTGCGATAAGATCTCCACTCAGTGTCAGATCTTTGTTGATTTTTACTCAATGCTTTGTTGTCATGATGTAATCATTTACGACATGCTTTTGTTTTTGTTATCTCCTTTTATCTTTCTAGGAGACAGTGAGACTATCAAATCTAAATTTTTAATAAAATCGTTGTTGAAACTCGAACCTTACAAATCACCTGCCTCCTCACTATCGTTGTATAGATGTACTTGGAACGTGAGCGAACGGCTAAAATGTGTGTGTGTGTGACATTATGATTAGCAGATGTAGATGAGATCCATATCTAGCTCTAAAAAGAAGTAATGGAACACAGTGATGGCCGCCTAAGAACCTGGTCCACGGTAGACACAAACAACGTTCTTAGATATATCGGGTTTTAAGGTGAACTCCCACATGCTTGTCTTCTATAAAATGTAAATAGGCCTAGATCTAGCTATAATGTTGATACATAATTAATGTTCGATAATATGTTTATGTATACACGTAAAACCCAGCTTCAATACCTGATTCATTTGCCCCTAGCCCTCCACAGCATGGACGACCATTTCGATTCAAGTAAGAAATGACATACAATCCATCAAAAGATATGTTTATTAGTGTCTAATGCTATCGGTTAGACCAATCTGGGTGGGAAAAGGCCATTTTACGAGAAGGAAACTCTCGTCTGGCCATAGAACCATTATTGGGGTTGACTGGATAGATCAAATCAAAACACAGTATTAGATTTTAAAGGTAAGGAAACTAACAAATGGAATTCAACTGTGGAACAAATTCAATAATGATACTACTAATAACAACACTACTACTACTACTACTACTACTACTACTACTACTACTACTACTACTACTACTACTACTACTACTACTACTACTACTACTACTACTACTACTACTACTACTACTACTACAACTACTACTACTACTACTACTACTACTACTACTACTACTACTACTACTACTACTACTACTGCTACTACTTCTACTACTACTACTACTACTACTATTACTACTACTACTGCTACTACTACTACGACTACTA
>JAXRKP010000012.1:782049-797049 GCA_037039925.1 Doris montereyensis
CTACATTCGATACGAACTAGTCCACATTCGATACGAACGAATGTATATTTGACATGAACGAGTGTACATTGGATATGAACTAGTCTACATTTGATAGAACGAGTCTACATTTGATACGAACTAGTCTACATTGGATATGAACTAGTCTACATTTGATACAAACTAGTCTACATTTGATACGAACGAGTCTACATTTGATACGAACTAATCTACATTGGATACGAACTAGTCTACATTGGATACGAATTATTCTACTTTTGATATGACCGAGTCTACATTTGATACGAACTAGTCTACATTGGATACGAACTAGTCTACATTTGACACGAACGAGTCTACATTTGATACGAACTAGTCTACATTGGATACAAACGAGTCTTCATTGGATACGAACTAGTCTACATTTGATACGAACTAGTCTATATTGGATACAAACTAGTCTACATTTGATACGAACTAGTCTACATTTGATACGAACTAGTCTACATTTGATACAAACGAGTCTACATTTGATACGAACGACTCTACATTGGATACGAACTAGTCTACAGTCGATATGAACGAGTGAATATTTGATACGAACGAGTGTACATTGGATACGATCTAGTCTACATTTGATGCGAACGAGTCTTCATTGATACGAACTAGTCTACATTTGATACGAACTAGTCTATATTGGATACGAACTAGTCTACATTTGATACAAACTAGTCTACATTTGATACCAACGAGTCTACATTTGATACAAACTAATCTACATTGGATACGAACTAGTCTACATTGGATACGAAGTAGTCTACATTTGATACGACCGAGTCTACATTTGATACGAACGAGTCTACATTTGATACGAACGAGTCTACATTAGATACAAACTAGTCTACATTGGATACGAACTAGTCTACATTTGATATGAACGAGTCTACATTGGATACGAACTAGTCTACGTTGGATACGAACGAGTCTACATTAGATACGGACGAATCTACATTGGATACGAACAAATCTACATTGGATATAAACTAGTCTACATTGGATACGAACGAATCTACATTGGATGCGAACGAGTCTACATTGGATACGAACGAGTCTACATTGGATACGAACTAGTCTACATTGGATACGAACTAGTCTACATTGGATACGAACTAGTCTACATTTGATACGAAGTAGTCTACATTGGATACAAACGAGTCTACATTTGATACGAACAAGTCTACATTGGATACGAACGAGTCTACATTTGATATCAACTAGTCTACATTTGATACGAACTAGTCTACATTGGATATGACTAGTCTACATTTGATACGAACGAGTCTACATTTGATATGAACTAGTCTACATTGGATACGAACTAGTCTACATTGGATACGAACTAGTCTACATTTGATATGAACGAGTCTATATTTGATACGAACTAGTCTACATTGGATACAAACTAGTCTACATTGGATACGAACTAGTCTACATTGGATACGAACGAGTCTACATTGGATACAAACTAGTCTACATTCGATACGAACTAGTCTACATTGGATACGAACTAGTCTATATTTGATACGAACTAGTCTATATTCGATACGAACTAGTCTACATTGGATACGAACTAGTCTATATTTGATACGAACTAGTCTACATTGGATACAAACTAGTCTACATTGGATACGAACTAGTCTACATTGGATACGAACGAGTCTACATTGGATACGAACTAGTCTACATTCGATACGAACGAGTCTACATTTGATACGAATGACTCTACATTGGATACGAACTAGTCTACATTTGATACGAACGAATCTACATTTGATACGAACTAGTATACATTGGATACGAACTAGTCTACATTTGATACGATCTAGTCTACATTTGATACGGTCTACATTGGATACGAACTAGTCTACATTGGATACGAATTAGTCTACATTGGATACGAACTAGTCTACGTTTGATACGAACTAGTCTACATTGGATACGAACCAGTCTACATTGGATACGAACGAATCTACATTTGATACGAACGAGTCTACATTTGATACGAACGAGTCTACATTTGATACGAACTAGTCTACATTGGATACGAACTAGTCTGCATTTGCTACGAACTAGTCTACATTCGATACGAACTAGTCTACATTGGATACGAACTAGTCTACATTGGATACGAACTAGTCTACGTTGGATACGAACTAGTCTACATTGGATACGAATGAGTCTACATTGGATACGAACGAGTCTACTTTGGATACGAGGCTGCATTGGATACGAGTCTGCATACGTAAATTCTCGTTTATCAGATACGAGGACGACGTAGTACTAGTAGCCATGTCCACATTTCCTGGCAGAAAACAGGTCTGTGGACAATGTGCTTCCAGTGATCACAAGATTTTCTTAAATATCAAACATCTTTTTTGGATAATAATACATAAATGAGCAAAACTTCAACGAACATCCAAAGCATCGAAAAGCTACGCAAACACAAGAATAAGCAGAAAACAACCATCAACAAGGACAGCAAACCGCAGAGGAAGCAAACAAAAAAACAACAAAAATGAAAGGAGCGAAACAAAACAACCCCTCCCCCTCCCAAGAAAACAAAAAAACAAAAAACGAAAACAAAACTCCAACTCCAACAACACAAAAGGAAACAAAAATCAAGAGCAAAACAAACAAACAATATATATATATATATATATATATATATATATATATATATATATATATATATATATATATATATATATAGAGAGAGAGAGAGAGAGAGAGAGAGAGAGAGAGAGTGGGGGAGGGAGATTTAAAGGAGGAGAAAATGACTTGTGACTTCTCAACCCTTAAGGGGGAGGGGGGGGGGGCTTCTGAACTATTTTATTTTGCTTTTTGAGTTAGGTTTTTTTATTTTAGTATGTATATATGAGTATATGTCAAAATATAGTCGGCCTATATCATTGAAATGTTTGTAAGGTCGTTGTTGCCAAGGAAACGACCGCCATCTTGGATGTGACCCAATTTTCAAAAGCTATCTCCTCTCTAAGCTATGAATAAAATCACTCAAAACTGTGCAGGTCATTTTTTCCATTTCATATCTCAAGAATGACATCGTTCTTTAAAGTTTGTTTTTTTTTATAGATATTTAGGAGTTTTTTAAAATGCATTTTTGAAAATAGCATATACATGTATATCGTTCATACACAAACATGGCATTTTAGTTTAAAAAATATTTTTTTCTCCAAAAGTTTACAAGATATAAAAAAAAGCCCACCCCGACGTCATTATGTTAACATTGACGAGAGGAACCGGTGTGCCACATGTTATACAAATCGGTAGGTAAATGACGGAGGAGATAGAATTTTAGTGTGAAAAAAATACATTTCGAGAAAAATGCAAGTAAAAAATGACAAGAAAATAACATAAAGCAAACGCTTCAGACGGATTGTCCTTCTTGTAGCACCTCCTTACTCTTTCGACAGTCTCTGACATTGTTATTAATGTAAAGAGGATTGTAGTTTAGATGTGCATTGCTGTAAAAACAGCCGTCAAAATGACCAGTTTTTGTTCCCTATTCCTATACTTGTGCGCGTGTTTACATAGCCACGACGTTGGCCTCCACCTCTTATGTCACAAAGCACTCAGCCGATCGACGTGCGGTGTTTCCAAAAGCCAAGCAAAAGAACAGTGTTGCCACATTAGCGATTAGCCGTCTCTAGAGGGGTTTTCAGTGCCAACCTTCTCAGTCATGTTAGGGTAATTTACGTCAAAATTTTAACTGTTTTTACCTACCCTCACTTACAAAATATTTTATAAATAAAGAAATATACGTCATATGGACATTTTTTTTGCTATAAGCTTGTAGATAAATGATTATTTTACCCGAATATGCGAAGAACAGAAAGTCAACATTTTGGTCCCAAACTCGCCAATCCAGGTGGCGCCGCCGCCTCGCTCCCGCGCCCTTATACACGTTCCGAATCACGCTATGTGGACCTGTTTGGTTTATTATTTAAACAACAATGAATCCATCTTTAAAGCCCTCTTGAAGGTGATAGATTACAAACTCATTTGCAACAGCTTTCAATATAGCAGTTGAATGAAGTCAACAGGGCACCACACTTGGTAACAAACCATCGAAACATCAGCGACAGGTTTTAAGCTCGGCCGAGCACCAAAGAGGCTGTATAAAATTAAAGTGTTGTTCAAGCTGAAGCGAAAGGTTAGAGGCTGACAAGAAAAAGAACACAGAAACGTGTCAAATCTGCTATCACAGTATTTAGAGGCACCTAGAAGCTGGTGATTCAGTCGGTAGAGCGTCTTGACTACCAACCAGGCGGCCCGAGTTCGATTCCAAATCTGGGCAAATCTTTCTGGCCCTCCTGTCGACCCAGCAGCGAAATGGCGGGGGAGGGGGAGGAGGTAGGTCGAGATATATTCAGACTCAGTGAAAGTACAGACGACACGGAAAGCAATGGAAAACTATGCCATTAGGCGATACAGTACTCAGATTTGAGCACAGGATAATCAGAAAAGTCAGGAGAGGACTATTTCTGTTTACCCCTGGGCTCAAATCTGAAATGGACCTACTTTACGTTACCCAAAGACTGCCATTTTTTATGACAGCACAAAAGAGATAAACAGCAATAAGTGAGACTCCACCAAGGAAGAAAGAGCAACCACGTGAAGTTTCGGGTATAACCCTTCGTTAGACAACAAACGACGAAAGGCTACACACTTATATAGGTATTTCACATTGTAATGTCAAAAGGAAAAATAGAAAAGGGAAATGAAGACGGTGAGTGGAGAAGAGAAGGATCGAGAAAGGGAAGACAATGAAATGATAATTAGACTGAGCAGAAGGGAAAGAAGGAGGGGAAGTAACGGGAAGGGGTATGGGTGGTTAGGAGAAATGAAAGGAGAAAGCAAAAAGAGAAGACTAGAAAATAGTAGATTTCAAACAAGACACAGAGAAAAGAGAGAGAGAAAGAAAGGGAGAGGTGTGCATTATGGAATGAAGAACTGCAACAGACTTTTAATGTAACGGCCTGTTGAGGGATAAATGATAAATCTGCGGAAATTTTCAAATTGATACCTAAAAAAAAACTGTGCCAAAATTTGCATAGGAAAATGTACCAACAATTTTCAAAAATTGCTAAAAGTATGAAACATTGCCAAAAAATTGGGAAAAATTTTTGCCAAAAAATACCTAATTTTGTGATTAATTAGAAAAAAAAGAAAAAGATGAAAATTTACATCAAACTGTCTCCGCGGAAATTTACAAATTTAAATCTTAAAAAATGCCAAAATTTGTCAGAAGATTTGTCCAAATTTCACAAATTGTCATACATGTTTGCATGTCAAAAATGTCCTTGATTTGTACCGTAATAAGTAAAAGTACCTTCAAGGTCATTACGACCCATAGAGCAGGAGCTTATTTGTAATATAAAGTGAAAGAAAAAAGGACCAATATTCACATCGAAGTTGTAATACAAAAACACCAATGCCTTCAAGTTGTACATGGAGAAGCTTCTCTCTTTATAAGCTGAGTGTATTTTTTAATTAAAAATAATAATTAATTAGACTTTACCCAGATCAAAACTAAGGTGATCTCGAGGGATTTGGTAGGATTTTAAGTTTTACCCGGGCTGCCCTGTAAATAGCCAAGGGATCTTGAACGTGTACAGATTGTTGTGATCTGTACATGACCTCCCTTTTTATTGTCCGTCTTCTGTGACACTATGTGTCGATCCATCTTCCTGGATCAGAGGGTGGGGGGAGGGGTAGGTTTGCTTGAACCAGCCCACAACCTATTGGCTGAGAGGCCGATACCTTGCCTCTGGATAAGTGAGTCCTCTCAGACATAATGTGTGGACGTATTTTGTAGCACTCTTAACAAGATATGAGTGGCATTGTTGTAAAGACTGTCAGGTCGCTTGGGATATCCCCCGACTCCATATTAAAGCCTTTAGATGAAGAAATTCTTTGTGTCTTTTGATTTCTGTTGCTGGAACATTTGTCAGTTTTTTGTTGTGTGTGTGTTGTTATTTTTTTTTCGCTGACCCTCTGCCAGCTCCTTCTTTGCCCCTCTATGAACAATTTTCTTGTAGTTCGACACGAGGCTGCAAGCTGTGCAGAAAAGTTTGCTGCCAGTAACATGTATCCTCTTAGAAAACTCCAAATGGCTCTGTTGTGCAGTGACGTGGGCTGTCTCATTTGGTTGACAAGATACTGCTCCACCTTTCTTCACTATGTGCACGTTTCGAATCGATTGTCGATTAAGACTACGGCCGATGCGAACACAAAAGTAGATCTACATTTTTATGACCGCTTATACTACGATTGTAGCGTAGGCTTAATTCCTTTGCTACAAAAGTACGAATGGCTACTGACTAAGACTAGGTCGATGATTCTGCTTTGTTTAGAAATAAACAGAAAAGGAAAGAGAGAACTAAATAAACAAATAATAAAACAAAGCTACTAAATAGAAGAACTAAATAAACAAATAATAAAACACACACGCACACACACAAAATATATATATATATATATATATATATATATATATATATATATATATATATATATATATATATACATATATATATATATATATATATATATATATATATATATATATATATATATATATATATATATATATATATATATATATATATATATATATATATATATATATATGTCATTCTTCAAAAGAACACATTGTAAAACAGAATTTTACAGACGGTATTTTAAAAAAATGTTTACAATAAACCAACACGTGCAGGAAGAGTAGCTGGAAACTTATGTGAGGAATGTGATGTAGACATAGGATTTACACAGGGCTGTATTCTAAACATATCAGTTGCAAAGGCATCCTCAAAATGAAGATAATGAATGTAGGTACCGGTATGTGGAACCTGAAACCAGAAAATCTGTCAATGCTTTCATTTGCTGATGATTTAGCTCTATTTGGAAAATCAGAAAAAGCTTTAATTTAATACCACTATGCTGAATGAAGAACTAGATAAAGAGGAATGAAATCAAATGCAAAGAAAACCAAATTAATGCTAGTAACTGGAGAAGCTAAAACACACAACCTTATACTGAGCACAGAGAAATTAGAATAAGTTCAAAACTTTAATTACAGTATGAGTAATGTTAATTCAGAGGAAGAAATCAGCCGGAGAACCGAAAAGGGCAATGACAATACACACCCATCTAGAAAAGCATTTATAGATAAACAAGAATTATCAACAAATACCAAAATAACAGTATAGAACACATTTCAATGTCATATTCTCTTCTATGGTAGTGAAACCTGAACCTTTAACAATAGGGATTACAGTAGAGTACAGAGAGCTGAAATGGAATATCTCAGAAGTGTAGCAGAGCAGGGAAAACTAAAAGAGATCAAATTAGAAACACAAAAAAATAAGAAGTCAAATCAAAGCAAAGGACATTAAAACTAAGATAGAAATAAATCAATTCAGACGGTTTGGGCACGTAAACAGAATGAAAGAAAAGAGAATAGCTATATCAGTATACCATGCTAAAACCCAAGGGAAAGGACCAAAAGGTAGACCCCGGAGAAAATGGGACGAAGATATCAAAGAGGCAATAAAGCAAAGAAATAGAGAACGTCAGGACAAGGCAGCCTGGATAAAGATCATTTCGGGTATCTAAACCCATATACTAGAAGGTAGAAAAGTAGAACTGTTGAAGAAAGAAAGAAAGAAAGTGAAAATAACGATTTACTGCGGAAAAGTCGAAAAGTTGGGCGGCAATTTGCCATTTGCCACCAGAATTTTCAGCGAGGACAAGTAAGTCTGCATTTGTCAGGAAAACAGAATATCTTTTTCGTTGCGAATATTATGCTACAAGATTTATAATGCGTGTCTGTTCACCGTCAGTTTCGTGCGTATACAGCTCCCATCAGTTGGTCAATGTAAATCTTCTAATGCCATTGTATTCTCCCAATAGTAGTAGTAGTAGTAGTAGTAGTAGTAGTAGTAGTAGTAGTAGTAGTAGTAGTAGTAGTAGTAGTAGTAGTAGTAGGAGTAGTAGTAGTAATAGTAGTAGTAGTAGTAGTAGTAGTAATAGTTGTGGTAGTAGTATTAGTAGTAGTAGTAGTAGTAGTAGTAGTAGTAGTAGTAGTAGTAGTAGTAGTAGTAGTAGTAGTAGTAGTAGTAGTAATAGTAGTAGTAGTAGTAGTAGTTGTTGTAATGGTAATAGAAGCTATGGTTTCACCTTCAACTTAAGCATATCAATGCAGGTTTTAAGCTGGTCATCGGGTTAGAGGACCGTCTCGTACCCTACTTCAAGTCTGCTTATTGGGCAGTAGAGGATTACATGGTCCGTTGTTTCAGGACTTTTTTTTTACATCGTTGGCATTCTGACATATTAGCTGCCATTTGTGCATGTTGAAGGCAGATTGGCCATGTCTTGTAAGCAATCGGTTTGAAGTGATACAGTATTTTCAATTGTTGTACTTGAAATCTGGGAGGGTTTATTTCAATTATATTTCGTCATTTGGGGATGTTTTTTGCCCAATCTGTTCCCCATGCGTCTGCTACATAAAAGCAATCTTCAAGTTTTGACTTGTAAAATGGTCTTCTTGTCTTAAGAGAGTCTTGAAGTTTTGGAGCGTTGTAACTTGTATTTGTTTCATAAGGTTGTTATCTGTAGCATCTTTCAGTCTTTGTGCTATTTTCCGATTGGCTTCCTCTTTCCTAAGGTGGGGTGGTGCAGTTGAGCTGGTGGTTGAAAGCCGAGCAGCTGTTGTTATCATGCATCCCGTAATGATTCTCATTGTCCTTCAGCTTTGTTTTGGCTTATTTAGTATGGAAGTATTGGAAGCTTCTGTTCCATAAAGGGGTACAGTTTTCTACGAGTGATCGGTAGCGTAGTTCTCTATCTAGAGTAACACCTAGGTATTTTGGGTTGTGGTCTGTAGAATGAGTTGTTTTACCAACGCGGATGTTTTGGCTACCTGATGGCTCTTCAGGTGGAATGTTGTTGACAGGGTTTTGTTGTATTCATTTTGGGGCACCATCTATGAATATAACTTCTTAGTGCTGTGGTGTCGTGGTTAAGGATATTTTTCATTTCCATCCAGTCTTTTCAATAGATATGCCAGGATTCAGTAGTCAGCGTAACCTAGCTTGAGTGATTGACTATCAGATTTGCTTTTGTTTTGTTTCTTTGAAGTAACCCTGTCCACTATGGCGGTGATCTCAGGGTTCGTAGCTGGCTAATATTACTGACGACTGTCCAGGTACAACATAAAGCCCTTTAAGACATCAAAAGCTTCCGTAAATATTTGTAAATATTATAAAAATATAGTCAAAGTGTTAACAATTTATACATATTTAGTACTCTATATCTGTCGATATACTCCAATTTCTTTCAGGAACGCAAAAGTTTTTAGATCCTTATTCGAAAGATTTTGTAACTGCTTCCCTCCGTATAATATTTCATTCGTATATCGCTCAGATCAGAGCACTCTATTAAAACATGTTTAATAGTAAAAAGGCTTTTTCACAGCAATGGCATAAAGGCTGGTCATCATGAGTTAACAGGAAACGTGTCTAATTAGTATTTTTACTTGATTTTTACTATATATAGTTCTCAGACCTTGAAGATAAACTAAACGTCCAGATAATAAAATTCTAATAACTCCTCGACAGCTTTTTAAAATCATTCAAAGGTAGAATAATGGCGTGCAATTCAGCATTGAAAATAGAAGTATTATCTTTCAGACGCAGTCTTCGAGGATTCCGGATGATCCGGATAATAAGTGGCAGCCCACTCTCTTTAGAGCCATCTGTGTAAATATGTATACTGTCAGGGAAATTATCCCTCATCAGTAAAAAAACAACCCAAAAACAAACCCTGGTGAAAAACGAGCGGGTTCGTTTTGTCCTTTTGAAAATTTGGACAACGAAAAATCTAAATTTAAATGGGTTTTGGTCCATAGTGGGGGCATTTGAAAGCATGCACGGAAAGACGGCGGGGTAACTATTCTGCTCCTGTGTTGGAGAAGACCCAGGTTCCCAAGGGGCGTCTCTGTTGACATCTCGTCGAATACCATGTTGCCAGATTTGACCATTTAGTGCCATATTATACGGATTCAATGCCCTCTTCTTAGTCTAACTTTTTACTTTCCTTACCTACCCTCGATTACAAAATATTTTGCAATAAAACAATTAAATGTCATATGGACATAACTTGTAGATGAATGATCCCTCTACCCGAATATGCAAAGAACAGAAAATCGACATTTTGATCCCAAACACGCCAATCCAGGTGTCTCCCCCTTAAAAAAAACTGCAACGAAACAGCACCCCCCCCCCCAAAACCCCCCAAAACAAAACAAAAACAAAACAAAACAACAACAACAAAAAAACAAACAAACAAACAAAAACACCCCAAAAAACAAAAAACAAACAAAAAACAAAAAAACGAAAAAAACATCAAAAACAACAAAACAAAACAAAAACCAACACAAACAAACACTCAAAAGCAAAAGAACAACAACAAGAACATCCCGCACACACGAGAAAACAAATACAAAACTAACAAACAGAATTGAAACTAAAGACCAAAAAAAAAAAGATAACAAAGAAGAAAAAAGAACACCATCAAAAACAAATGAAAGGAGCCAAAAGAAAAGAAGTCAGAACCAAAATAGAATAGAGAACCGGTCGTAAGGTCCTGGTTCAGAAATCAATGCTTATTGCCAAGCTACGAAATTCAAGAAGCATGTTTTAAGTGAATAAAAAAAGAGGTGAACTGAAAGCACCAGTTACCTGTTACACCTTACCTTCCAGTGCGATGCTGCCTACGTAGAGCGAATAGTAATCGATGCAGTTCATGATTTAATGGCTTCGTGCAAGTTGCCTCCGCCATGCGCCAGCAAATAGCATTCTCTTCAAGTCGACTCGCTATCGACTTTTTTGGACGTCATACAAAAGCATTGATATTCTTATAAGGCGTCGTCTTGCTACATAATAGGCGTTCAAGTATTGTCAATTACGGAACAATATTCTAGCAGAGCGTACCATCTTCTGTTTGTTCGTTTATTTGTTTGTTTGCTTGTTTGTTTTTTTTCTGCGCGGGCCTGGGAAGGAAATATGGATTTTGGCCCTTTTAACTGCTAGGCATTGTCGACTCTCAAAACTTTGACCACATTTGAAGCGATACAATTTTTTGTGTTGAATGCAACGCTACTAGAGCATATTTTGACGGAAACATTAACTGCGAATTTTATTGTCTCTGTTCGCAAAGGTAATATCACAGACATACTTAAGAGCAATAACTGCTGGCCAGAATGAGATTACATGTCAGGAATGTATCTGTCTGGAAAAAATCTGATCCAAAAATAGATATAACGAAACAGATCCCCGCTTCAGTTTTTCAGACTTGAAAAATCATGCATTGTTGCAATTCTCATAGAATTCACTTTCTTGCCAAAGTTGTTTTCAAACATTGCTTAATTCTGAAGTACTCGTTGACATTTTCTCGAATCAATATTCAATTCTCAAATCTTCAAGGGAATAAATGGTGCACACAGTCAATCAAAAACAATTTTCTTGCTCTCAAAACACAGGCTCACTATCAATGCTTTCACTTTGACTCTTGGCTTGCCGCTTTCGATAGTTTGATCCTCATTTCTTGTACTGCTATTTTGACCCATTGCATTCGAATGTAAGGAGAATTTCAAGTTGTATACCAATACTGCGAGTACATGTATTTGTATACTTTTTTTATATAAGTTTGAACTTGTGACTGCATTCATAATCACGCCTAGCCAATTAATTGCTTCTGCTTATTAATCTGTGCATTAAGAAAACACCGACAATTTTTACGTTTTAGGCTATGGGCTGAGCGTGATATCCTTCGCATAGACCCATGTCCAAGGGCCCCGGACTTTCTAACAAGTCGAATACATCATCCAGCGTAGCAAACGATCTTGGCCGATACCACAATTCTATAGGCCAGAGTATTTAAATTTAATTGATTTATCTGTCAAATTATCCCTACAGCCGGTTATCTAAAGGCGATGTTTACTCGAGAGCCTACTGTCCTTAACTAGCGATGCTGAGAAATATACGTTTTACAGACAAAGCAACTCAAGAGTTAAGCAAAGCAACTCAATATTATGCTTTGCGAGAATCTACTTGGACAATGAAAGTGGCTAGGTACTGAACATTATTTGTACGAAGTGGCTATTCGTGCTTACGGACGGCGAGGGCGCTACGGTACTCTCGTCATGCACGAAACTTGTCGAGTCTTTCGACGCAGCGATCATTGTGATTTAAAATCACACAGAGACTCATTTAGAATCACTCGACCTGCTTCTCCTACCAGTTTGTTTGTTTCTGTCCACCATGGCGGTGATCTCAGGGCTCGCAGTTGACTAATATTAATAACGACTGTCCAGGCACAACATAAAGCCCTTTAAAAAATCAAAAGCTTCCGTAAATATTTGTAAATATTATTAAAATATATATGATTGTTAGCATCTACAGGTCTCAGACCCTGAAAGGCAGATAGACTATCCGTCCACATTATAAAATTGGTATAACTCCTCGACAGCATTTTTAAATCATTCAAAGCTGAAAGAATGGTGTGCAATTCAGCATTGAAAATAGAAGTATTATGGTTCAGACGCACATTTTCGAGGATTCCGGACGACCCGGATAGTAAATGGCAGCACTTACCTTTTCACACTCTTTAGAGCCATCTGTATAAATATGAACACTATCAGGGAAATTATCTCTCATCAGTAAAAAACAAAGCAAAAAAACCCCTGTTGAAAAACAAGCGGACTCGTTTTGTACTTCGACAATTTGGACAATGAACCATCTAAATTTATATGGGCTTTGGTCCATAGTGGGGGCATTTGAAACTGTGAATGTTAATATTATTTATTTCCTGGTAATTTATGTTTCCCTGTAATATATGGGAGAGGATTTAAAGGCCGAATGATGGGGTAGTTTTGGGTGTCTCAAATATCACAGACGGAGAAGCTTCAAATAAGTTTTTTGTAAGCAGGGTTTTGGGGTAGTGACTTTAATTTTAAATAGTAATTCAATGACAGTTTTAGGCCTCGGTGATGTAAATATGGTTCACCGGCTGTTACATATAGGCTCTTGACGGGTGAAGTTCAGAAGGCGTCTAAGGCAATACGAAGACCCTGATCATGAATGGGGTCTAGAATTTTTAATACACGTTTGGGGGCGGATCCATTAGCAACAAAACCATAGTCTAGCTTGGACCAGACCAATGCTTTATATAATTTCATTAGGGCCACTCTATAAGCACCCCAATACGTGTGGCCCACAACTCGCAGAATATTCAGAGCCTTTTGACAATGCCATTTTAAGGCTCTGAATACGAGGCAAGAAGGATAACCTTTTGTCAAAGTTGATACCTAAAAAATTGGCCTCCTTAGATACTTAGAGAGGCGTTTTGTTTAAATAAAAACTGGGTTCAGTATGTACATTTCTTTGGTTATGAAAGGGGACACATACAGTTTTTGATGTTGAGAATTTGAAACCGATGTCAGTTACCCATTTTTGAACTTTGTTGATACATAGTTGCATTGATCTTTCAAGGTATGGCAAATCTTTGCCTTCAATATAGAGAGCAAAATCATCTACAAAAAGAGATGCTTGTACATTGGTAGGGAGTGCCTTTATGATATTATTTATTTTTATGTTAAATAATACCAGAGAAAGAATGCTACCATGCCACTTTCCTGTGAAAAATCTTCAGACAGTGTAGATCTTAATTTAACCTTGAAATGCCGTTTTGACAGGAACTCAGAAGAAAAAAATAAGGACACGACCACGTAAGTTGAGGTTGAAAAGTTCAGTAAGAATGTCATGTTTTCAGGTCGTTTCCTAAGCTTTTCAGGTCAATAAAAACAGCAAGGACCTGTCCGTTTTTTAGCAAAGGCCTTCCGAATAAAGCTTTCCAGACGGATAAGATGATCATTAGTGCTATGGTTTTTGTGAAAACCGCATTGGACTTCAGAAAGAAGATGTTTTCTCTCCAAGACCTAAAGAAGGCGGTCATTCACCATTCTTTCCATGGTTTTGTAGAGGCAACCAGTTAAAGCTATTGGTCTATAACTAAATGGGTCTCTGAGATCTCTGTTAGGTTTTGGAATAGTGACACAAATGCCTTTCTGCAGGATGGGGGAATTCGATCTGTAGTCAAGATTTTATTGAATATTTTCAAAAGGAGGCAAGGCAAGAGTTGGGAAAATTAGTGAGGAATTGATAGTGAATACAGTCAAATCCTGCAGCTGGTTCAATTGATTTCGCTAGGTATGCCCTCAGCTTTTCCGAGAACAAAGTTTGTTATAGGGTTCTATATTTTCGAGATAAAGTTTATGATCTTTTTTTGTCTTTCACTTGTTTTAATTTTTGGAAACATGTGGAGTAATGCCCAGAGGAAAAAGTATGGGCAATGAATACTCTGACCAAGGTAGTTTGCTGTATCTCTGACATCGGTAATTAACTTGGCGTCCTTTTTGATGTGGCTATTTGCGTAAGTTGTCTTACCTTTAATTTTCCTCACTGCCTTCCACACGGTTTCGGTGGTGGCATTACAATTTAGAGAGGAAACGTATTTCTGCCAACAATTTCTTTTGGCTTGTTTTATTATGTATCTTGTCTTGGTCTTTTCTTTTTTGAAACTTATCAAATTTTCTACACAAGAATATCTAAAACAGTATCTTGGAGCCTTCTTTCTTCTGTTGATTGCTTCATTACATTCTCTGGAGAACCACGGGACCCTTGGAAATATGTGATGCGTATGGGGATGGAAGGAAATCGTCCTTTTGCCAAAGAAAGGACTTTCTTCGAAAGTAGATATGGGGTCATGAGATGATAGAATAGAGTTGTTTATGTCAGAAGAACGTAATGTTTTGAAAAGAGTCAGTTTACTTTATTGAAATTGGAATATGCAGTAGAGTCTTCTGTTCTGTTGGCTTAAAAG
>JAXRKP010000012.1:807049-834549 GCA_037039925.1 Doris montereyensis
GAAGATATTCAAGTTTATTTTGCAAGTGTAGAAAGGAAGTTAAGGAAGATATTCAAGTTTTTTTTTACAAGTGTAGAAAGGAAGTTAAGGAAGATATTCAAGTTTTTTACAAGTGTAGAAAGGAAGTTAAGGAAGATATTCAAGTTTTTTACAAGTGTAGAAAGGAAGTCAAGGAAGATATTCAAGTTTTTTTTACAAGTGTAGAAAAGAAGTTAAGGAAGATATTCAAGTTTTTTTTACAAGTGTAGAAAGGAAGTTACGGAAGATATTCAAGTTTTTTACAAGTGTAGAAAGAAAGTCAAGGATTTTATTGTATACGCGTGGAAAGGAAAAAAGGAAGATATGCAAAGGTTTGTTTACAAGACTGGAGAGGAAGACAAGAAAGATATTCAAAGGTTTGTTTACAAGACTGGAGAGAAAGACAAGGAAGATATTCAAATGTGTTTTACAAGCGTTGAGAGGAAGAAAAGGAAGACATTTAAAGTTTTTAAACAAACATGCAGAGGAAAATAAGGAAGATATTCCAAGGTTTTACAAAGCGTGGAGAGGAAGAAAAATGAAGATATTTAAAGATTTTTGACAAGAGTGGAGAGGATGAAAAGGAAGATATTCAAAGGTTTTTTTACAAGCGTGGAGAGGAAAACAAGTAAGATATTCAACGTTTTTTTACAAGCGGGAGAGGAAGACAAGTAAGATATTCAAACGTTTTATTAAAAGCTAGGAGAGGAAGAAAAAGGAAGATATTCAAGGTTTTTTAACAAGCGAGGAGACGAAGACAAGGAAGATATTCAAAGTTTTTTACAAGCGTGGCTAGGACGAAAAGGAATATATTCAAGTTTTTTACAAGTGTAGGCAGGAAGTTAAGGAAGATATTCAAGTTTTTTACAAGTGTAGAAAGGAAGTTAAGGAAGGTATTCACGTTTTTTTTTACAAGTGTAGAAAGGAAGTTAAGGAAGATATTCAAGTTTATTTTGCAAGTGTAGAAAGGAAGTTAAGGAAGATATTCAAGTTTTTTTTACAAGTGTAGAAAGGAAGTTAAGGAAGATATTCAAGTTTTTTTACAAGTGTAGAAAGGAAGTTAAGGAAGATATTCAAGTTTTTTACAAGTGTAGAAAGGAAGTCAAGGAAGATATTCAAGTTTTTTTACAAGTGTAGAAAAGAAGTTAAGGAAGATATTCAAGTTTTTTTTACAAGTGTAGAAAGGAAGTTACGGAAGATATTCAAGTTTTTTTTTACAAGTGTAGAAAAGAAAGTCAAGGATTTTATTGTATACGCGTGGAAAGGAAAAAAAGGAAGATATGCAAAGGTTTGTTTACAAGACTGGAGAGGAAGACAAGAAAGATATTCAAAGGTTTGTTTACAAGACTGGAGAGAAAGACAAGGAAGATATTCAAAGTTTTTTACAAGCGTGGAGAGGAAGAAAGGAAGAACTTCAAAGGCTTTTTTTCAAGCGTGGAATGGAAGAAAAGCAGGATATTCAAAGGTTGTTGTACAAACGCGGACAGGACAAATAGAAGCATGTATTTAACTTTTTTTTACAAGCCAGAAGAGGAACGCAGGGTTTTTTTTTTACAACCGTGGAGAGAAAGGCCAGGAAGATATTCAATATTGTTTTTACACGAGTTGAGAGGAAGAAAAAGAAAAGTATTCAAAGGTTTTTTGATACCAGCAGTGGAGAGGAAGACAAGGAAGATATTCAATTTGATTTACAAGCCTGGGAAGAAAGAAAAGGAAGATATTTAAAGTTCTTTACATGCCTGGAGAGGAAGACAAGGAAGATATTCAAGGATGTTTTACAAGCGTGGAGTGGAAGAACAGGAATATATCCAAAGCTTTTTTTACAAGCGTGGAAAGGAAGAAAAGGAAGATATTAAAATGTTATTTTACAAGCGTGGAGAGGAAGACAAGGAAGATATTCAAAGGTGTTTTGACAAACGGAGAGATAAACACAAGGAATATATTCAAAGTTGTTTACAAGCGGCGACAGGAAGAAAGGAATATATTTAAAGTTTGGTTTACAAGGGAGAAGAGGAAGACAAGTACGATATTCAAAGGGTTTTTTTTTACAAACGTGAAGTGGAAGAAAAGGAAGATATTCAAATGATTTTTTACAAGCGTGGCCAGGACGTAAAGGAAGATATTCAACGTTTTTTTACAAACGTGGAAAGGAAGAAATGGAAGATATTTAAAGGTTTTGTATTTAACAACCGAGGAGAGGAAGACAAGGAATATATTCAAAGTTTGCTTTACAAGCAGAGAGAGGAAGAAAAGGAAGATATTCAAAGTTTTTTTACAAGCGGGGAGACGAAGAAAAGGAAGATATTCAAAGGCCGTTTTACAGCAAGGAGACGAAGAAAAGGAAGATATTCAACGGCTGTTTTACAAGCGTGGAGAGGAAGACAGGAAGATATTTAAAGTTTTTTACAAGCGGGGAGAGGAAGAAAGGAAGATATACAAGGATTTTTTTACAAGCGGGGAGAGGAAGACAAGTAAGATATTCAAAGGTTTTTTTTACAAGCGCGATGTGGAAGAAAAGGAAGATATTCGTAGATTTTTTTACAAGCGTGGCTAGGACGGAAAGGAAGATATTCAAGGTTTTTATCCAAGCGTGGAAAGGAAGAAATGGAAGATATTGAAAGGTTGTTTTACAAGCGTGGAGACGAAGACAAGGAAGATATTCAATTTTTTTTTACAAGAGGGGAGAGGAAGACGAGGAAGATATTCAATTTTTTTTACAAGCGTGGAAAGGAATAAAAAGGAAGACATTGAAAGGTTCTATTACAAGAGTGGAGAGAAAAAACAAGGAAGCTATTCAAATTATTATCTTACAAACGTGGAAACGAAGAAAAGGAAGATATTCAAAGGTTTGTTTACAAGACTGGAGAGGAAGACAAGGAAGATATTCAAAGGTTTGTTTACGAGACTGGAGAGGAAGACAAGAAAGATATTACAAGGGTTTTCTTTTACAAACGTGGAGAAAAAGAAAAGGAAGATATTCAAATGTTTTTTTACAAGCCTGGAGAGAAAGAAACGGAAGATATTGAAAGTTCTTTTCATGCCTGGAGAGGAAGACAAGGAAGATATTCAAGGCTGTTTTGCAAGCGTGGAGTGGAAGAAATGGAAGGTATTTAAATGTTTTTTTAGAAGCGTGGAAAGGAAAAAAAGGAAGATATTGAATTGTTCTTTTACAATCGTGGAGAGGAAGAGAATAAAGATATTGAAATGTTCTTTTACAAGTGTGGAGAGGAAGAAAAGGAAGATATTCTTTTTTTTTTTACAAACGTCGAAAGGAAGAAAAGATTTGTTTACAAGCGGGGAGAGGAAGACAAGGAAGATATTCAAAGTTTTTTACAAGTGGGGAAAAGAAGAAGGGAAGACATTCAAAGGTTATTTTACAAGCGGGGAGAGGAAGGCAAGGGAGGTATTCAAAGGTGTTTTTACAAACGTGGAGAGGAAGAAAAGGGAGGTATTCAAAGGTGTTTTTACACGTGGAGAGGAAGAAAAGGGAGGTATTCAAAGGTGTTTTTACACACGTGGAGAGGAAGAAAAGGGAGGTATTCAAAGGTGTTTTTACAAACGTGGACAGAAAGAAAGGCAAGACATTCATGTTTGTATTTACAAGCGGGGAAAGGAAGAAAAGGAAGATATTGAAATGTTCTTTTACAGGCGTGGAGAGGAAGAAAAGGAAGATATTCAATTATTTTTTTACAAGCGTGGAGTTAAAGCAAATAAAGATATACAACGGGTTTTTTAAACGTGGACAAGACCAAAAGGAAGATATTCAAGGTTTTTATAAAGCGCGGAGAGGAAGAAAAGGAAGATATTTCAAGGTTTTTTACAAGCATGGAGAGGAAGACAAAGGAAGGTATTTAAATGTTGTTTTACAAGCATGGAGAGAAAGACAAGGAAGGTATTTAAATGTTGTTTTACAAGCATGGAGGGAAAGACAAGGAAGGTATTTCAATGTTGTTTTACGAGCATGGAGAGAAAGACAAGTAAGGTATTTTAATGTTGTTTTACAAGCATGGAGGGAAAGACAAGGAAGGTATTTAAATGTTGCTTTACAAGCATGGAGGGAAAGACAAGGAAGGTATTTAAATGTTGTTTTACAAGCATGGAGGAAAGACAAGGAAGGTATTTAAATGTTGCTTTACAAGCATGGAGGAAAGACAAGGAAGGTATTTAAATGTTGCTTTACAAGCATGGAGGGAAAGACAAAGGAAGGTATTTAAATGTTGTTTTACAAGCATGGAGGGAAAGACAAGGAAGGTATTTAAATGTTGTTTTACAAGCATGGAGGGAAAGACAAGGAAGGTATTTAAATGTTGTTTTACAAGCATGGAGGGAAAGACAAGGAAAGGTATTTAAATGTTGTTTTACAAGCATGGAGGGAAAGACAAGGAAGGTATTTAAATGTTGTTTTACAAGCATGGAGGGAAAGACAAGGAAGGTATTTAAATGTTGTTTTACAAGCATGGAGACAAAAACAAGGAAGGTATTTAAATATTGTTTTACAAGCATGGAGAGAAAGAATAGGAAGATATTCAAAGTTTATTTGAAAAGCGGTGAGAGGAAAGAAAAGGAAGATATTCAAAAGTTTATTTTTGCAGGCGTGGAAATGAAGAAAAGGAAGATATATATTCAAAGATTCTTTTAGAAGCGTCCAGAAGAAGAAAAAGAATAAACTCAAAGGTTTTTACAACGCTGGAGAGGAAGAAAAGGAAGGTATTGAAAGTCAAGAAGATTTTTAAAATGTTTTTTTTAACAAGAGTGGAGGTGGTGACCAGGAAGATATTCAAAGGTTTCTTTACAAGAGTGGAAAGGAAGACAATAAAGATAATCAACGGTTTGTACAAGCGTGGAGAGGAAGACAAGAAAGATATTCAAAGGTTTATTTACAAGCGTGGAGAGGAAGACAAGAAAGATATTCAAATGTTGTTTTACAAGCGTGAAGAGGAAGAGAAGAAAGATGTCCAAATGTTTGTTTAGAAGCGTCGAGAGGAAGACAAGGAAAATAGTGTAAGAATTACTTTCAAGCGTGGAGTGGAAGACAAGAAATATGTTCAAAGGTTTTTTTACAAGCTTGAAGAGGAAGATAAGGAAGATATTCAAATGTGTTTTATAAGCGTGGAGCTGAAGAAAAGGAAGAAATTAAAAGGCATTTTTTACAAGCGTGGAGAGAAAGAAAGGAAGATATTCAAAGGTTTATTTACAAGCGTGGAGAGAAAGAAAAGGAACATGTTCAAAGGTTCTTTTACAAGCGTGGAGAGGAAGACAAGGAGAATATTCAAGTTTTTCTACAACCCTGAAAGGAAAACAGGAAATGTATTCAAATATTTTTTTACAATAGAGGAAGAAGAGGAACATATTCAAAGGTTCTTTTACAAGCGTGGAGAGGAAGACAAGGAAATTATTCAAAAGTTTTTTTTGATAAGCGTGGAAAGGAAGAAAAAGTAGATATATAATTTGTTTTTACAAGAGTGGAGAGGAAGGAAAGGAAACTATTCAAATGTGTCTTTACAAGCGTGGAAAGCAAGAAGAGGAAGCCATTGGAAGTTTTTTTACAAAAGTGGAGACGAAGAAAAAGGAAGATGTTCAACGTTTTTTACAAGCCTGGAGAGAAAGAAAAGGAAGGTATTCAAAGTTGTATGCAAGCCTTGAGAACAAGACACGGAAGACATTCAAAGTATTTATGATCGTGGAGAGGAAGACTACGAATATATTCAAAGCTGATTACACACCTGGAGAGGAAGACAGGGAATATATTCAAGGTCGTTTTACAAGCCTTGAGTGGAAGAAAAAAGATATTCAATTTCTTTTTCTTTACAAGCTTGGAGAGGAAAAAAAGGAGGATATTTACGAAAGGAAGACAAAGAGGATAGTCTTAATAGGAATACAAGTGGGATATTCTCAATAGGAAGACAAGTAGGATATTCACAATAGGAAGACAAGTAGGATATTCTCAATAGGAAGACAAGTAGGATATTTACAATAGGAAGACAATTAGGATATTTACAATAGAAAGACAAGTAGGATATTTACAATAGGAAGACAAGTAGGATATTCTCAATAGGAAGACAAGTAGGATATTCTCAATAGGAAGACACGGAGGATATTCATAATAGGAAGACAAGTAGGATATTCTCAATAGGAAGTCACGGAGGATATTCACAATATGAATACAAGTAGGATATTCACAATAGGAAGACAAGGTGGATATTCACAATATGAATACAAGTAGGATATTCACAATAGGAAGACAAGGTGGATATTCACTATAGGAAGACAAGTAGGATATTAACAATAGGAAGACAAGGAGGATATTCACAATAGGAAAACAAGTAGGATATTCACAATATGAATACAAGGTGGATATTCACTATAGGAAGACAAGTAGGATATTCACAATAGGAAGACAAGGTGGATACTCACAATAGGAAGACAAGTAGGATATTCACTATAGGAAGACAAGTAGGATATTCACTATAGGAAGACAAGTAGGATATTCACAATAGGAAGACAAGTAGGATATTCACAATAGGAACATAAGGTGGATATTCACTATAGGAAGACAAGTAGGATATTCACAATATGAATACAAGTAGGATATTCACAATAGGAAGACAAGTAGGATATTCACAATAGGAAGACAAGGAAGATATTCACAATAGGAAGACAAGTAGGATATTCACTATAGGAAGACAAGTAGGATAGTCACTATAGGAAGACAAGTAGGATATTCACAATAGGAAGACAAGGTGGATATTCACTATAGGAAGACAAGTAGGATATTCACAATAGGAAGACAAGTAGGATATTCACTATAGGAAGACAAGTAGGATATTCATAATAAGAAGACAAGTAGGATATTCACAATAGGAACACAAGTAGGATATTTACAATAGGAACACAAGTAGGATATTCACTATAGGAAGACAAGTAGGATATTCACAATAGGAAGACAAGTAGGATATTCACAATAGGAAGACAAGGTGGATATTCACAATAGGAAGACAAGTAGGATATTCACTATAGGAAGACACGTAGGATATTCACAATAGGACGACAAGTAGGATATTCACTATAGGAAGACAAGGAGGATATTCACAATAAGAAGACAAGTAGGATATTCACAATAGGAACACAAGTAGGATATTTACAATAGGAACACAAGCAGGATATTCACAATAGGACGACACGTAGGATATTCATAAGAGGAAGACACGTAGGATATTCATAAGAGGAAGACTAGTAGGATATTCATAAGAGGAAGACAAGTAGGATATTCATAATAGGAAGACAAGTAGGATATTCACAATATGAATACAAGTAGGATATTCTCAACAGGAAGACAAGGAGGATATTCATAGTAGGAAGACAAGGAGGATATTCACAATATGAATACAAGTAGGATATTCTCAATAGGACGACAAGGAGGATATTCACAGTAGGAAGACAAGGAGGATATTCACAGTAGGAAGACAAGGAGGTATTCACAATAGGAAGACAAGGAGGATATTCACAGTAGGAAGACAAGGAGGATATTCACAGCAGGGAGACAAGGAGGATATTCACAGCAGGGAGACAAGGAGGTATTCACAATAGGAAGACAAGGAGGATATTCACTATAGGAGGACAATTAGGATATTCACAATAGGAAGACAAGTAGGATATTCACAATAGGAAGACAAGGTGGATATTCACAATAGGAAGACAAGTAGGATATTCACTATAGGAAGACAAGTAGGATATTCACAATAGGAAGACAAGTAGGATAATCACAATAGGAAGATAAGGTGGATATTCACTATAGGAAGACAAGTAGGATATTCACAATATGAATACAAGTAGGATATTCACAATAGGAAGACAAGTAGGATATTCACAATAGGAAGACAAGTAGGATATTCACAATAGGAAGACAAGTAGGATATTCACTATAGGAAGACAAGTAGGATAGTCACTATAGGAAGACAAGTAGGATATTCACAATAGGAAGACAAGGTGGATATTCACTATAGGAAGACAAGTAGGATATTCACAATAGGAAGACACGTAGGATATTCACTATAGGAAGACAAGTAGGATATTCATAATAAGAAGACAAGTAGGATATTCACAATAGGAACACAAGTAGGATATTTACAATAGGAACACAAGTAGGATATTCACTATAGGAAGACAAGTAGGATGTTCACAATAGGAAGACAAGTAGGATATTCACAATAGGAAGACAAGGTGGATATTCACAATAGGAAGACAAGTAGGATATTCACTATAGGAAGACACGTAGGATATTCACAATAGGACGACAAGTAGGATATTCACTATAGGAAGACAAGGAGGATATTCACAATAAGAAGACAAGTAGGATATTCACAATAGGAACACAAGTAGGATATTTACAATAGGAACACAAGTAGGATATTCACAATAGGACGACACGTAGGATATTCATAAGAGGAAGACACGTAGGATATTCATAAGAGGAAGACAAGTAGGATATTCATAAGAGGAAGACAAGTAGGATATTCATAATAGGAAGACAAGTAGGATATTCACAATATGAATACAAGTAGGATATTCTCAACAGGAAGACAAGGAGGATATTCACAGTAGGAAGACAAGTAGGATATTCATAATAGGAAGACAAGTAGGATATTCACAATATGAATACAAGTAGGATATTCTCAATAGGAAGACAAGGAAGATATTCACAGTAGGAAGACAAGGAGGATATTCACTATAGGAAGACAAGTAGGATATTCACAATATGAATACAAGTAGGATATTCACAATATGAATACAAGTAGGATATTCACAATAGGAAGACAAGTAGGATATTCACAATAGGAAGACAAGTAGGATATTCACTATAGGAAGAAAAGTAGGATATTCACTATAGGAAGACAAGTAGGATATTCACAATAGGAAGACAAGTAGGATATTCACTATAGGAAGACACGTAGGATATTCACAATAGGAAGACAAGTAGGATATTCACTATAGGACGACAAGTAGGATATTCACTATAGGAAGACAAGGAGGATATTCACAATAAGAAGACAAGTAGGATATTCACAATAGGAACACAAGTAGGATATTTACAATAGGAACACAAGTAGGATATTCACAATAGGACGACACGTAGGATATTCACAATAGGAAAACAAGTAGGATATTGACTATAGGAAGACAAGGAGGATATGCACAATAGGAAGACAAGAAGGATATTCACTATAGGAAGACAAGTAGGATATTAACAATAGGAAGACAAGGAGGATATTCACAATAGGAAAACAAGTAGGATATTCACTATAGGAAGACAAGTAGGATATTCACAATAGGAAGACAAGTAGGATATTCACAATAGGAAGAGGAGGATACAAGGAAGACAAGTAGGATATTCACAATAGGAAGACAAGTAGGATATTCACAATAGGAAGACAAGTAGGATATTCACAATAGGAAGACAAAGGACAATAGGTAGGATAATCACAATAGGAAGACAAGGAGGATATTCACAATAGGAAAACAAGTAGGATATTCACAATAGGAAGACAAGTAGGATATTCACAATAGGAAGACAAGTAGGATATTCACAATAGGAAGACAAGTAGGATATTCACAATATGAAGATAAGGTGGATATTCACTATAGGAAGACAAGTAGGATATTCACAATAGGAAGACAAGTAGGATATTCACAATAGGAAGATAAGGTGGATA
Organism: Doris montereyensis; assembly: GCA_037039925.1. Lineage (NCBI taxonomy): Eukaryota > Metazoa > Mollusca > Gastropoda > Nudibranchia > Dorididae > Doris > Doris montereyensis. The sequence goes on from JAXRKP010000012.1 coordinate 816,778, forward strand.
TTCACTATAGGAAGACAAGTAGGATATTCACAATATGAATACAAGTAGGATATTCACATAAGGTGGAAGACAAGTAGGATATTCACAATAGGAAGACAAGTAGGATATTCACAATAGGAAGACAAGTAGGATATTCACTATAGGGAAGACAAGTAGGATAGTCACTATAGGAAGACAAGTAGGATATTCACAATAGGAAGACAAGGTGGATATTCACTATAGGAAGACAAGTAGGATATTCACAATAGGAAGACAAGTAGGATATTCACTATAGGAAGACAAGTAGGATATTCATAATAAGAAGACAAGTAGGATATTCACAATAGGAACACAAGTAGGATATTTACAATAGGAACACAAGTAGGATATTCACTATAGGAAGACAAGTAGGATATTCACAATAGGAAGACAAGTAGGATATTCACAATAGGAAGACAAGGTGGATATTCACAATAGGAAGACAAGTAGGATATTCACTATAGGAAGACACGTAGGATATTCACAATAGGACGACAAGTAGGATATTCACTATAGGAAGACAAGGAGGATATTCACAATAAGAAGACAAGTAGGATATTCACAATAGGAACACAAGTAGGATATTTACAATAGGAACACAAGTAGGATATTCACAATAGGACGACACGTAGGATATACATAAGAGGAAGACACGTAGGATATTCATAAGAGGAAGACAAGTAGGATATTCATAAGAGGAAGACAAGTAGGATATTCATAATAGGAAGACAAGTAGGATATTCACAATATGAATACAAGTAGGATATTCTCAACAGGATGACAAGGAGGATATTCATAGTAGGAAGACAAGGAGGATATTCACAATATGAATACAAGTAGGATATTCTCAATAGGACGACAAGGAGGATATTCACAGTAGGAAGACAAGGAGGATATTCACAGTAGGAAGACAAGGAGGATATTCACAGTAGGGAGACAAGGAGGATATTCACAGTAGGAAGACAAGGAGGATATTCTCAATAGGAAGACAAGGAAGATATTCACAGTAGGAAGACAAGGAGGATATTCACAGCAGGGAGACAAGGAGGATATTCACAGCAGGGAGACAAGGAGGTATTCACAATAGGAAGACAAGGAGGATATTCACTATAGGAAGACAATTAGGATATTCACAATAGGAAGACAAGTAGGATATTCACAATAGGAAGACAAGTAGGATATTCACTATAGGAAGACAAGTAGGATATTCACAATAGGAAGACAAGTAGGATAATCACAATAGGAAGATAAGGTGGATATTCACTATAGGAAGACAAGTAGGATATTCACAATATGAATACAAGTAGGATATTCACAATATGAATACAAGTAGGATATTCACAATAGAAAGACAAGTAGGATATTCACAATAGGAAGACAAGTAGGATATTCACAATAGGAAGACAAGTAGGATATTCACTATAGGAAGACAAGTAGGATAGTCACTATAGGAAGACAAGTAGGATATTCACAATAGGAAGACAAGGTGGATATTCACTATAGGAAGACAAGTAGGATATTCACAATAGAAGACACGTAGGATATTCACTATAGGAAGACAAGTAGGATATTCACAATAGGAAGACAAGTAGGATATTCACTATAGGAAGACAAGTAGGATATTCACAATAGGAAGACAAGTAGGATAATCACAATAGGAAGATAAGGTGGATATTCACTATAGGAAGACAAGTAGGATATTCACAATATGAATACAAGTAGGATATTCACAATATGAATACAAGTAGGATATTCACAATAGGAAGACAAGTAGGATATTCACAATAGGAAGACAAGTAGGATATTCACAATAGGAAGACAAGTAGGATATTCACTATAGGAAGACAAGTAGGATAGTCACTATAGGAAGACAAGTAGGATATTCACAATAGAAAGACAAGGTGGATATTCACTATAGGAAGACAAGTAGGATATTCACAATAGGAAGACACGTAGGATATTCACTATAGGAAGACAAGTAGGATATTCATAATAAGAAGACAAGTAGGATATTCACAATAGGAACACAAGTAGGATATTTACAATAGGAACACAAGTAGGATATTCACTATAGGAAGACAAGTAGGATATTCACAATAGGAAGACAAGTAGGATATTCACAATAGGAAGACAAGTAGGATATTCACAATAGGAAGACAAGTAGGATATTCACTATAGGAAGACACGTAGGATATTCACAATAGGAAGACAAGTAGGATATTCACTATAGGAAGACAAGGAGGATATTCACAATAAGAAGACAAGTAGGATATTCACAATAGGAACACAAGTAGGATATTTACAATAGGAACACAAGTAGGATATTCACAATAGGACGACACGTAGGATATTCATAAGAGGAAGACACGTAGGATATTCATAAGAGGAAGACAAGTAGGATATTCATAAGAGGAAGACAAGTAGGATATTCATAATAGGAAGACAAGTAGGATATTCACAATATGAATACAAGTAGGATATTCTCAACAGGAAGACAAGGAGGATATTCACAGTAGGAAGACAAGGAGGATATTCATAATAGGAAGACAAGTAGGATATTCACAATAGGAAGACAAGTAGGATATTCTCAATAGGAAGACAAGGAAGATATTCACAGTAGGAAGACAAGGAGGATATTCACTATAGGGAAGACAAGGAGGATATTCACAATATGAATACAAGTAGGATATTCACAATATGAAGTAGGATATTCACATAGGAAGACAAGTAGGATATTCACAATAGGAAGACAAGTAGGATATTCACTATAGGAAGAAAAGTAGGATATTCACTATAGGAAGACAAGTAGGATATTCACAATAGGAAGACAAGTAGGATATTCACAATAGGAACACAAGTAGGATATTTACAATAGGAAAACAAGTAGGATATTCACAATAGGACGACACGTAGGATATTCACAATAGGAAGACAAGTAGGATATTCACAATAGGAAGACAAGTAGGATATTCACAATAGGAAGACAAGTAGGATATTCACTATAGGACGACAAGTAGGATATTCACTATAGGAAGACAAGGAGGATATTCACAATAGGAAGACAAGTAGGATATTCACAATAGGAACACATATTTACAATAGGAAAGGATATTTACAATAGGAACACAAGTAGGATATTCACAATAGGAAGACACGTAGGATATTTAAGAGGAAGACAAGTAGGATATTCACAATAGGAAGACAAGTAGGATATTAACAATAGGAAGACAAGTAGGATATTCTCAATAGGAAGACAAGTAGGATATTCTCAATAGGAAGACAAGTAGGATATTCACAATAGGAAGACAAGTAGGATATTCTCAATAGGAAGACACGGAGGATATTCATAATAGGAAGACAAGTAGGATATTCTCAATAGGAAGTCACGGAGGATATTCACAATATGAATACAAGGAGGATATTCACAATAGGAAGACAAGGAGGATATTCACAATAGGAAGACAAGTAGGATATTAACAATAGGAAGACAAGCAGGATATTCACAATAGGAAAACAAGTAGGATATTCACTATAGGAAGACAAGGAGGATATTCACAATAGGAAAACAAGGAGGATATTCACAATAGGAAGACAAGTAGGATATTCACAATAGGAAAACAAGTAGGATATTCACAATAGGAAGACAAGTAGGATATTAACAATAGGAAGACAAGGAGGATATTCACAATAGGAAGACAAGTAGGATATTCACAATAGGAAGACAAGGAGGATATTCACAATAGGAAAACAAGTAGGATATTCACAATATGAATACAAGTAGGATATTCACTATAGGAAGACAAGTAGGATATTCACAATAGGAAGACAAGTAGGATATTCACAATAGGAAGAGAAGGTGGATATTCACTATAGGAAGACAATAGGAAGACAAGTAGGATATTCACAATAGGAAGAAGGATATTCACAATAGGAAGACAAGTAGGATATTCACTATAGGAAGACAAGTAGGATATTCACTATAGGAAGACAAGTAGGATATTCACTATAGGAAGACAAGTAGGATATTCACAATAGGAAGACAAGTAGGATATTCACTTAGGAAGACAATAGGATATTCACAATAGGAAGACAAGTAGGATATTCACTATAGGAAGACAAGTAGGATATTCACAATAGGAAGACAAGGATATTCACAATAGGAAGACAAGTAGGATATTCACAATAGGAAGACAAGACAAGTAGGATATTCACAATAGGAAGTAGGATATTCACAATAGGAAGTAGGATATTCACTATAGGAAGACACGTAGGATATTCACAATAGGAAGACAAGTAGGATATTCACTATAGGAAGACAAGGAGGATATTCACAATAAGAAGACAAGTAGGATATTCACAATAGGAACACAAGTAGGATATTTACAATAGGAACACAAGTAGGATATTCACAATAGGACGACACGTAGGATATTCATAAGAGGAAGACACGTAGGATATTCATAAGAGGAAGACAAGTAGGATATTCATAAGAGGAAGACAAGTAGGATATTCATAATAGGAAGACAAGTAGGATATTCACAATATGAATACAAGTAGGATATTCTCAACAGGAAGACAAGGAGGATATTCATAGTAGGAAGACAAGGAGGATATTCACAATATGAATACAAGTAGGATATTCTCAATAGGAAGACAAGGAGGATATTCACAGCAGGGAGACAAGGAGGATATTCACAGCAGGGAGACAAGGAGGATATTCACAATAGGAAGACAAGGAGGATATTCACTATAGGAAGACAAGTAGGATATTCACAATAGGAAGACAAGTAGGATATTCACAATAGGAAGACAAGGTGGATATTCACAATAGGAAGACAAGTGGGATATTCACTATAGGAAGACAAGTAGGATATTCACAATAGGAAGACAAGTAGGATAATCACAATAGGAAGATAAGGTGGATATTCACTCTAGGAAGACAAGTAGGATATTCACAATATGAATACAAGTAGGATATTCACAATATGAATACAAGTAGGATATTCACAATAGGAAGACAAGTAGGATATTCACAATAGGAAGACAAGTAGGATATTCACTATAGGAAGACAAGTAGGATATTCACAATAGGAAGACAAGTAGGATATTCACAATAGGAACACAAGTAGGATATTTACAATAGGAAAACAAGTAGGATATTCACAATAGGACGACACGTAGGATATTCACAATAGGAAGACAAGTAGGATATTCACTGTAGGAAGACACGTAGGATATTCACAATAGGAAGACAAGTAGGATATTCACAATAGGACGACAAGTAGGATATTCACTATAGGAAGACAAGGAGGATATTCACAATAAGACGACAAGTAGGATATTCACAATAGGAACACAAGTAGGATATTTACAATAGGAACACAAGTAGGATATTCACAATAGGACGACACGTAGGACATTCATAAGAGGAAGACACGTAGGATATTCATAAGAGGAAGACAAGTAGGATATTCACAATATGAATACAAGTAGGATATTCTCAACAGGAAGACAAGGAGGATATTCATAGTAGGAAGACAAGGAGGATATTCACAATATGAATACAAGTAGGATATTCTCAATAGGACGACAAGGAGGATATTCACAGTAGGAAGACAAGGAGGATATTCACAGCAGGGAGACAAGGAGGATATTCACAGCAGGGAGACAAGGAGGTATTCACAATAGGAAGACAAGGAGGATATTCACAATAGGAAGACAAGTAGGATATTCACAATAGGAAGACAAGGAGGTATTCACAATAGGAAGACAAGTAGGATATTCACAGTAGGAAGACAAGGAGGATATTCACAATAGGAAGACAAGGAGGATATTCACAATAGGAAGACAAGGAGGATATTCACAATAGGAAGACAAGGAGGATATTCACAGTAGGAAGACAAGGAGGATATTCACAGTAGGAAGACAAGGAGGATATTCACAGCAGGAAGACAAGGAGGATATTTACAGCAGGGAGACAAGGAGGATATTTACTTTAGGAAGACAAGGAGGATATTCTCAATAGGAAGACAAGTAGGATATTCTCAATAGGAAGACAAGTAGGATATTCTCAATAGAAAGACAAGTAGGATATTCTCAATAGGAACACAAGTAGGATATTGATAATAGGGAGACACGGAGGATATTCACAATAGGATCACAAGTAGGATATTCGCAATAGGAACACCAGTAGGATATTCAGAATTGGAAGACGCGAAGCATATTGTCAATAGGAACACAGGGAGGATATTCACAATAGGAACACCAGTAGGATATTCAGAATTGGAAGACGCGAAGGATATTGTCAATAGGAACACAGGGAGGATATTCTCAATAGGAAGACAAGTAGGATACTTCAATAGGAAGACAAGTAGGATATTCACAATAGGAAGACAAGTAGGATATTTACAATAGGAAGACAAGTAGGATATTCACAATAGGAAGACACGGAGGATATTCACAATAGGAAGACAAGTAGGATATTCACAATAGGAACACCATGAGGATATTCTCAATAGGAACACAAGGAGGATATTCTCAATAGGAATACAAGGAGGATATTCACAATAAGAACACAAGTATGATATTCACAATAGTAACACAAGTAGGATATTCACAATAGGAACACAAGTAGGATATTCACAATAGGAAGACAAGTAGGATATTCACAATAGGAAGACACGTAGGATATTCACAATAGGAAGACAAGTAGGATATTCACAATAGGAAGACAAGTAGGATATTCACAATAGGAAGACAAGGTGGATATTCACAATAGGAAGACAAGTAGGATATTCACTATAGGAAGACAAGTAGGATATTCACAATAGGAAGACAAGTAGGATAATCACAATAGGAAGATAAGGTGGATATTCACTCTAGAAGACAAGTAGGATATTCACAATATGAATACAAGTAGGATATTCACAATATGAATACAAGTAGGATAATCACAATAGGAAGACAAGTAGGATATTCACAATAGGAAGACAAGTAGGATATTCACTATAGGAAGACAAGTAGGATATTCACAATAGGAAGACAAGTAGGATATTCACAATAGGAACACAAGTAGGATATTTACAATAGGAAAACATGTAGGATATTCACAATAGGACGACACGTAGGATATTCACAATAGGAAGACAAGTAGGATATTCACTGTAGGAAGACACGTAGGATATTCACAATAGGAAGACAAGTAGGATATTCACAATAGGACGACAAGTAGGATATTCACTATAGGAAGACAAGGAGGATATTCACAATAAGACCACAAGTAGGATATTCACAATAGGAACACAAGTAGGATATTTACAATAGGAACACAAGTAGGATATTCACAATAGGACGACACGTAGGATATTCATAAGAGGAAGACACGTAGGATATTCATAAGAGGAAGACAAGTAGGATATTCATAAGAGGAAGACAAGTAGGATATTCATAATAGGAAGACAAGTAGGATATTCACAATATGAATACAAGTAGGATATTCTCAACAGGAAGACAAGGAGGATATTCATAGTAGGAAGACAAGGAGGATATTCACAATATGAATACAAGTAGGATATTCTCAATAGGAAGACAAGGAGGATATTCACAGCAGGAGACAAGGAGGATATTCACAGCAGGAGACAAGGAGGATATTCACAATAGGAAGACAAGGAGGATATTCACTATAGGAAGACAAGTAGGATATTCACAATAGGAAGACAAGTAGGATATTCACAATAGGAAGACAAGGTGGATATTCACAATAGGAAGACAAGTAGGATATTCACTATAGGAAGACAAGTAGGATATTCACAATAGGAAGACAAGTAGGATAATCACAATAGGAAGATAAGGTGGATATTCACTCTAGGAAGACAAGTAGGATATTCACAATATGAATACAAGTAGGATATTCACAATATGAATACAAGTAGGATATTCACAATAGGAAGACAAGTAGGATATTCACAATAGGAAGACAAGTAGGATATTCACTATAGGAAGACAAGTAGGATATTCACAATAGGAAGACAAGTAGGATATTCACAATAGGAACACAAGTAGGATATTTACAATAGGAAAACAAGTAGGATATTCACAATAGGACGATACGTAGGATATTCACAATAGGAAGACAAGTAGGATATTCACTGTAGGAAGACACGTAGGATATTCACAATAGGAAGACAAGTAGGATATTCACAATAGGACGACAAGTAGGATATTCACTATAGGAAGACAAGGAGGATATTCACAATAAGACGACAAGTAGGATATTCACAATAGGAACACAAGTAGGATATTTACAATAGGAACACAAGTAGGATATTCACAATAGGACGACACGTAGGACATTCATAAGAGGAAGACACGTAGGATATTCATAAGAGGAAGACAAGTAGGATATTCACAATATGAATACAAGTAGGATATTCTCAACAGGAAGATAGGAGGATATTCAATAGGAAGACAAGGAGGATATTCACAGTAGTAGGATATTCTCAATAAGACAAGGAGGATATTCACAGCAGATATTGAGACAAGGAGGATATTCACAGCAGGGAGACAAGGAGGTATTCACAATAGGAAGACAAGGAGGATATTCACAATAGGAAGACAAGTAGGATATTCACAATAGGAAGACAAGGAGGTATTCACAATAGGAAGACAAGTAGGATATTCACAATAGGAAGACAAAGAGGATATTCACAATAGGAAGACAAGGAGGATATTCACAATAGGAAGACAAGGAGGATATTCACAATAGTAGGAAGACAAGGAGGATATTCACAGTAGGAAGACAAGGAGGATATTCACAGTAGGAAGACAAGGAGGATATTCACAGTAGGAAGACAAGGAGGATATTCACAGCAGGGAGACAAGGAGGATATTTAATTTAGGAAGACAAGGAGGATATTCACAATAGGAAGACAAGGAGGATATTCTCAATAGGAAGACAAGTAGGATATTCTCAATAGGAAGACAAGTAGGATATTCTCAATAGAAAGACAAGTAGGATATTCTCAATAGGAACACAAGTAGGATATTGATAATAGGGAGACACGGAGGATATTCACAATAGGATCACAAGTAGGATATTCGCAATAGGAACACCAGTAGGATATTCAGAATTGGAAGACGCGAAGCATATTGTCAATAGGAACACAGGGAGGATATTCACAATAGGAACACCAGTAGGATATTCAGAATTGGAAGACGCGAAGGATATTGTCAATAGGAACACAGGGAGGATATTCTCAATAGGAAGACAAGTAGATACTTCAATAGGAAGACAAGTAGGATATTCACAATAGGAAGACAAGTAGGATATTTACAATAGGAAGACAAGTAGGATATTCACAATAGGAAGACACGGAGGATATTCACAATAGGAAGACAAGTAGGATATTCACAATAGGAACACCATGAGGATATTCTCAATAGGAACACAAGGAGGATATTCTCAATAGGAATACAATGAGGATATTCACAATAAGAACACAAGTATGATATTCACAATAGTAACACAAGTAGGATATTCACAATAGGAACACAAGTAGGATATTCACAATAGGAAGACAAGTAGGATATTCACAATAGGAAGACAAGTAGGATATTCACAATAGGAAGACAAGTAGGATATTCACAATAGGAAGACAAGTAGGATATTCACAATAGGAAGACAAGGTGGATATTCACAATAGGAAGACAAGTAGGATATTCACTATAGGAAGACAAGTAGGATATTCACAATAGGAAGACAAGTAGGATAATCACAATAGGAAGATAAGGTGGATATTCACTCTAGGAAGACAAGTAGGATATTCACAATATGAATACAAGTAGGATATTCACAATATGAATACAAGTAGGATATTCACAATAGGAAGACAAGTAGGATATTCACAATAGGAAGACAAGTAGGATATTCACTATAGGAAGACAAGTAGGATATTCACAATAGGAAGACAAGTAGGATATTCACAATAGGAACACAAGTAGGATATTTACAATAGGAAAACAAGTAGGATATTCACAATAGGACGACACAAGTAGGATATTCACAATAGGAAGACAAGTAGGATATTCACTGTAGGAAGACACGTAGGATATTCACAATAGGAAGACAAGTAGGATATTCACAATAGGACGACAAGTAGGATATTCACTATAGGAAGACAAGGAGGATATTCACAATAAGACGACAAGTAGGATATTCACAATAGGAACACAAGTAGGATATTTACAATAGGAACACAAGTAGGATATTCACAATAGGGACAAGGTGGACACAAGTGGGACATTCATAAGAAGGGAAGACACAATAGGATATTCAATAGGAAGATAAGGTAAGAGGAAGACAAGTAGGATATTCACAATATGAATACAAGTAGGATATTCTCAACAGGAAGACAAGGGAGGATATTCATAGTAGGAAGACAAGGAGGATATTCACAATATGAATACAAGTAGGATATTCTCAATAGGACGACAAGGAGGATATTCACAGTAGGAAGACAAGGAGGATATTCACAGCATAGGAAGACAAGGAGGATATTCACAATAGGACACAGCAGGGAGACAAGGAGGTATTCACAATAGGAAGACAAGGAGGATATTCACAATAGGAAGACAATAGGAACACAAGGATATTCACAATAGGAAGACAAGGAGGTATTCACAATAGGGAAGACAAGTAGGATATTCACAGTAGGAAGACAAGGAGGATATTCACAGTAGGAAGACAAGGAGGATATTCACAGTAGGAAGACAAGGAGGATATTCACAATAGGGAAGACAAGGAGGATATTCACAATAGGAAGACAAGGAGGATATTCACAATAGGAAGACAAGGAGGATATTCACAGTAGGAAGACAAGGAGGATATTCACAATAGGGAAGACAAGGAGGATATTCACAGTAGGAAGAAGGACAAAGGAGGATATTCACAGTAGGAAGACAAGGAGGATATTCACAGTAGGAAGACAAGGAGGATATTCACAGATATTAGGTAAAGACAAGGAGGATATTCACAGCAGGGAGACAAGGAGGATATTTACTTTAGGAAGACAAGTAGGATATTCACAATAGGAAGACAAGGAGGATATTCTCAATAGGAAGACAAGTAGGATATTCTCAATAGGAAGACAAGTAGGATATTCTCAATAGAAAGACAAGTAGGATATTCTCAATAGGAACACAAGTAGGATATTGACAATAGGGAGACACGGAGGATATTCACAATAGGATCACAAGTAGGATATTCGCAATAGGAACACCAGTAGGATATTCAGAATTGGAAGACGCGAAGGATATAATCAATAGGAACACAGGGAGGATATTCACAATAGGAACACCAGTGGGATATTCAGAATTGGAAGACGCGAAGGATATTGTCAATAGGAACACAGGGAGGATATTCTCAATAGGAAGACAAGTAGGATATTTCAATAGGAAGACAAGTAGGATATTCACAATAGGAAGACAAGTAGGATATTTACAATAGGAAGACAAGTAGGATATTCACAATAGGAAGACACGGAGGATATTCACAATAGGAAGACAAGTAGGATATTCACAATAGGAAGACATGGAGGATATTCACACTAGGAACACCATGAGGATATTCTCAATAGGAACACAAGGAGGATATTCTCAATAGGAATACAAGGAGGATATTCACAATAAGAACACAAGTATGATATTCACAATAGTAACACAAGTAGGATATTCACAATAGGAACACAAGTAGGATATTCACAATAGGAAGACAAGTAGGATATTCACAATAGGAAGACAAGTAGGATATTCACAATAGGAAGACAAGTAGGATATTCACAATAGGAAGACAAGTAGGATATTCACTATAGGAAGACACGTAGGATATTCACAATAGGAAGACAAGTAGGATAATCACAATAGGAAGACAAGTAGGATATTTATAAGAGGAAGACACGGAGGATATCCATAAGAGGAAGACACGGAGGATATTCATAAGAGGAAGACACGGAGGATATTCATAAGAGGAAGACACGGAGGATATTCATAAGAGGAAGACACGGAGGATATCCATAAGAGGAAGACACGGAGGATATTCATAAGAGGAAGACACGGAGGATATTCATAACAGGAAGACACGGAGGATATTCATAAGAGGAAGACACGGAGGATATTCATAAGAGGAAGACAAGTAGGATATTTATAAGAGGACGACACGGAGGATATTCATAAGAGGAAGACAAGTAAGATATTCATAAGAGGAAAACACGGAGGATATCCATAAGAGGAAGACACGGAGAATATTCATAAGAGGAAGACAAGTAAGATATCCATAAGAGAAAAACACGGAGGATATTCATAAGAGGAAGACAAGTAAGATATCCATAAGAGGAAAACACGGAGGATATTCATAAGAGGAAGACAAGTAAGATATCCATAAGAGGAAAACACGGAGGATATTCATAAAGGAAGACAAGTAAGATATCCATAAGAGGAAAACACGGAGGATATTCATAATAGGAAGACAAGTAAGATATCCATAAGAGGAAAACACGGAGGATATGCACTAGAGAAAGTCAAGTAGGATATTCATATGAGGAAGACAATGCCGATATTCACAAGATGTATACAAGGAGGGTAGGCACAAGAAGTATACAATGAGGGTAGTCACAAGATGTATACAAGGAGGCTAGTCACAAGAGGTATACAAGGAGGATAGTGACAAGAGGTATACAAGGAGGGTAGTCACAAGATCTATACAAGGAGGCTAGTCACAAGAGGTATACAACGAGGGTAGTCACAAAGAGGTATACAAGGAGGGTAGTCACAAAGAGGAAGAAAAGGAGGGTAGTCACAAGAGGACGACAAGTAGGATATTATTCAAGTTTTTTTTTGCTTTAAGTAAGTTTTGATTTGCTTTGATATTGTTTCAAGATGCTTCCAACTGTAATATGAAGTATTTGTCTTTGTGTCTATTTTAACTTTTCTGTCATATCACAGGGAGATTGGAAGGATGGAAATATTCACGTCCTTAATTTTTTTGGGAATTTCGTTTCTTGCACATTGTGTAGTCGTTATTTGTAAATAGAACTCTGTTGTCTATATGCCTTACAGTTGCTGTTGTTGGTGTCGTTGTTGTGATAGTTTGACATTTAATTTTCCAGGTTGTTGTTGTTGTTGCTTTTGTTATTGTTGTGTTGCTGTTATGTTGTTTTTACTGATGTCGTCGTTGTGGTTACTTGCTCATTTAATGTTCCATGTTGGTATGTATTGTGTTGCTGTCGTTAGTGTCAGTTCATATCTATGCCGCTCCTTCTCGTCGTTTCTTCGCAGATGGAGAGAACGGGAGAGGGACGGCAGGGACAATATGCCGGGATTGGAGTGGCGGTAAAAAGACGGGGTGGGGAGGGGGTTAATGGAGGGAGGTTGGGAGAGGTTACATTGCAAGATTGTTTCAAGGTCATTGACATCGTATATCAGCGTTCATTCAACTCAACCAGGGATATCTACGGTGCTTCCTGCACACGATCTTGTATAAAAGGGAAACGAAGAGTGCGTCATCGGTTGATGTCAAGGCCATCATTACCCAGAAATCGGGCGAGAGTGAGATCTAAAAACTCATCACCAGCTTTTCACGAGTGGGCTGGGTCTAGTGAAGTGGCTAAGTTGTCGATTTGGGATCTTTGGTCAAAGGATCAAAGGTTGTCGGATTTGGAATCTTTGGTCAAAGGATCAAAGGTTGTCGGATTTGGGATCTTTGGTCAAAGGATCAAAGGTTGTCGAATTTAAGATCTTTGGTCAAAGGATCAAAGGTTGTCGGTTCTTCTTCTTCTTCTTCTTCTTCTTCTTCTTCCTCTTCTTCTTCTTCTTCGTCTTCTTCTTCTTCTTCTTCTTCTTCTTCTTCTTCTTCTTCTTCTTCTTCTTCTTCTTCTTCTTCTTCTTCTTCTTCTTCTTCTTCTTCTTCTTCTTCTTCTTCTTCTTCTTCTTCTTCTTCTTCTTCTTCTTCTTCTTCTTCTTCTTCTTCTTCTTCTTCTTCTTCTTCTTCTTCTTCTTCTTCTTCTTCTTATTCTTCTTCTTCTTTTTCTTCTTCTTCTCCTTTCTTTCAAACCCTACAGTTTTTGTTTCTCTCTGTGCCTGTCTCTGTCTTTGTCTCTGTGTCTGTGTCTGTGTCTGTCTCTGTCTCTGTCTCTGTATCTGTCTCTGTCTCTGTCTCTGTCTCTGTCTCTGTCTCTGTCTCTGTCTGTCTGTCTGTCTGTCTGTCTGTCTGTCTGTCTGTCTGTCTCTCTCTCTCTCTCTCTCTCTCTCTCTCTGTCTCTCTCTCTCTCTGTCTCTCTCTCTCTCTCTCTCTCTCTCTGTCTCTCTCTCTCTCTCTCTCTCTGTCTCTCTCTCTCTCTCTCTCTCTGTCTCTCTGTCTCTCTGTCTCTCTCTCTCTCTCTCTCTCTCTCTCTCTCTCTCTCTCTCTCTCTCTCTCTCTCTCTCTCTCTCTCTCTCTCTCTCTCTCTCTCTCTCTCTCTCCCTCAGTTGACCTGACGTATGAGAATCGAAAATGAAGGAATATAATGCACACAGACGCTCAAAGTCTTGGGGTATAGTTCGAGAATAATGTATCTCTGGCACATCATATAAACTATCTCTGTATAACTCTTTAAATCGAAATCAGATGTATCTGCCACCTATCTAAACTTTCATAATACCACTTCTCTTAAAACATTGACTTAAGCCTATATTTTATCCAAAGTTGACTCCTGGATTTTACAAAAAAACGTATCTAATGTCTTGTTTCATAAGCTCCAACGTATCCAAAAACATACGGCCAGTGTGATTTTACAGAAAAAGGAATATGAACACATTACCCCTATGTTCATGTCTCTCCATTGGCTCCCGATCGAAACTGCCACATTGTGTTACAAATGTAAAAGTAATAGAGCTCCAACTTACTTAAAATACCTGATCTTTGGTTATCTTCCATCTCGCCAACTGACATCGACCAGTGAGTGTCCGTTAAGCCTGCCCCCAAAGAACAGCCTGGCAAAACTGTCACTGCGCACATTCAAATACGCAGGACGTCACGTCTGAAATTCCCAATACGATCAATGGATGAATCACGATCAATGGATGAATCACGATCAATGGATGAATCACGATCAATGGATGAATCACGATCAATGGATGAATCACGATCAATGGATGAATCACGATCAATGGATGAATCACGATCAATGGATGAATCACGATCAATGGATGAATCACGATCAATGGATGAATCACGATCAATGGATGAATCACGATCAATGGATGAATCACGATCAATGGATGAATCACCAGGAGACAACTTTATAATACACCTAAAATCTTACGTCATGCCGTGATTCTCACAAGAATATAAATTGGTTTTATGATACGATCTTATTTCACGTACCATACACATCTATTGTTCATGTGTTAACAATCATTGTATTATTTGTACGTTGTTAGGTATAGTGTTTATATATTTCTATATAGAATATTATACATAATGGATGTATAATTTTGCTTATGTTTTACTATATATGTGAAATTATGCACCTAGAGGTGGGAGTGAGTGATATAGACATGAATACTATTTTTATTATCATTATTTTCACTATTATGATTATTATTTTGAATATTATTATGATCATTATTTATTATTATTATTATTATTATTATTATTATTATTATTAGACAAGATCAGAAGACAAAAGGTCACAACACAAAAGGCCACAAAACAAAAGATCAGAGGACAAAAAGTTACAAGACAAAAGGTCACACGACAGAAGATCACATGGCAAAAGATCACATGCAAAACGTCACATGACACATGGTCACAAGACAAAATGTCACAAGACAAAAGGTCACATGACCAAAAATTAAATGACAAATGGTCATAAGCCAGATGTTAAAAGAAAAAGGGTCAAAAGACAACTGGTTACAAGACAAATGATTACAAGAAAAGTTGTCCCAAGACAAAGGTCGCAATACAAAATCTCTCAAGATAAAAGATCACAAGACAAAAGATCACGAGACATATCCTCACAAAACAATGGCTCAGAAAACAAACAGTCAGAAGAAAAAAAAAAAACATTAGATGACAAATAGTCAGAATACAAATGGCTAGAAGACAAAAGATCACAAGATACAAGGTAACATAACAAAGGTCACAAGGCAAATGATCACTAGTCAAAAGGTCACAAGACAAATGATCACTAGACAAAAGTCACAAGACAAATAATCACTAGACAAAAGGTCACAAGACAAGTGATCACTAGACAAAAGGTCACACGACAAATGATCACTAGACAAAAAGTCACAAGACAAATGATCACTAGACAAAAGGTCACAAGACAAATGATCAATATTCAAAAGGTCACAAGACAAATGATCACTAGACAAAAGGTCACAAGACAAATGATCACTAGACAAAAGGTCACAAGACAAATAATCACTAGACAAAAGGTCACAAGACAAATGCTCACTAGACAAAAGGTCACAAGACAAATGAACACTAGACAAAAGGTCACTAGACAAAGATCACTAGTCAAAAGGTCACAACACAAATGAACACTAGACAAAAGGTCACTAGACAAAAGATCACTAGTCAAAAGGTCACAAGACAAATGATGACTAGACAAAAGGTCACAAGACAAATGATCACTAGACCAAAAGGTCACAAGACAAAAGATCACTAGTCAAAAGGTCACAAGACAAATGATCACTAGGCAAAAGGTCACAAAACAAAAGATCAGTGACGAAAGGTCACGTGACAAATGACAAATATAAAAAGACATATGATCACAAAAGACAAAAGGTGATAATGTAAACAGGATCAAGACAAATAGTTGCAAGACAAACCATCACAAGACAACAGGTTGCCAAAGAAGACGGCACAGGACACATAATCACAAGACAACAGGTTGCAAAAGATGACAGCACAGGACACATACTCACAAGACAACAGGTTGCCAAAGATGACAGCACAGGACACATAATCACAAGACAACAGGTAGCCAAAGAAGACGACATAGGACACATAATCACAAGACAACAGGTTGCCAAAGATGACCGCACAGGACACATAATCACAAGACAACAGGTTGCCAAAGATGACAGCACAGGACACATAATCACAAGACAACAGGTTGCCAAAGATGACAGCACAGGACATAATCACAAGACAACAGGTTGCCAAAAAGAAGACGACACAGGACACATAATCACAAGACAAAAGACAAAAGGTGATAATGTAAAAGGATCAATACAAATAGTTACAAGACAAACCATCACAAGACAACAGGTTGCCAAAGAAGACAGCACAGGACACATAATCACAAGACAACAGGTTGCCAAAGAAGACAGCACAGGACACATAATCACAAGACAAAGGGTTGCAAAGAAGACAGCACAGGACACATAATCACAAGACAACAGGTTGCCAAAGAAGACAGCACAGGACACATAATCATAAGACAACAGGTTGCCAAAGAAGACAGCACAGGACACATAATCACAAGACAACGGGTTGCCAAAGAAGACAGCACAGGACACACAATCACAAGACAAAAGACGGCAAGACAAATGGTCACAATACAAAAAGTTGCAATACAAATAGTCAAAGGCGAAATATGACAATAAGTAGTTTTATGTTTGTTCTGTCTTTATTAGTGGAGTTGTCACTTATTGTCATATTTAACCTTTGACTTCGCTCACTGTAGCTCCTTCGTATTAAACACAACTATTTAA
>JAXRKP010000012.1:839549-852652 GCA_037039925.1 Doris montereyensis
GGATTTTGTCCTAATTTCAATTTATCGTTTCAGTTGAAAACTTTGAAGCCTTTTATCTTCTAAATGTGTTCAAGTGTAGTTAAGAAAATGGAATTATAAGCCGATGTAATGGGTAGTAAAGAGTGACATTGGTGTTAAAAGTCACATCTACATCCAGTGATTTCATATTGTTAGGGCAGGTTTTACCATACGGGCATACAGGACAGTTTGCTCCCTGGCAGATCAACAATTTAATCACCAAAGTTAAATACATATTCATATAATTCTACAATGAAAATAATACAAATTTATTGAAAGCTTTGAAAACCTCCAGTGTTAGGTCTCGTAGATAGATTTAGTAGTAGTTTTTAGACAATGCCTGTGAACGGTACCACGTGATGTGACGGAACAGACTTCGGGACACGCCAAGCGAGCGGTGAGAGTGAGTCTATTGTTAAAGGCGGACATTTTGCGTTTTGTCGCCAAGAGCTGACCATCTTCTCTATGTAACGAGAACCCAATGTAGGTCAAAGTGAAGACCTTAAAGACTTAGCGGGAGAGAACGGTTCATGACAGTGTCCCACGTTTGGTGCATTGCCATGTGTTAATGAAAACTGGCAAAACTTTTGTATTTTATTCGTTTGGCTTACAATTTAAGCCTAAACTTTAAGTTTTGTTCATGTATATTAATAATTCATGAATTAACATATATATATATATATATATATATATATATATATATATATATATATATATATATATATATATATATATATATATACACTAATATCAATTAAATTAATTTACTTTTTACCTGCCAGCGTATTTCCTGTTAGCTTCCTAGCCGATAATTGTTTGTATGTAGATATAATTACAAACAGATCACGACAGTGAGATGGTATTTGTTACTGTAGAGTTTTATCGTGAATACATTTACGACAATGTATTGATCTGTGCGCTCATAATGATAAATGTGTTTATTATTTAATGGTGAATGAGGTAGATTTTCTTTTTAAAAACAACTTCAAAAGTTTGAGGATCAGCTGCAAATATAACACTTGGGACGTCATCAACTGAAATACATCGCGTTTTCGGCTTTCGAAACCTGTTTACGTATGATACTGTCAAACGGTTGACTATTAAAGTAGAAAAAAAAGCGCTTGTTTTGTTTTATTGTTTTATTATTTAGAGGTGATAACATTTGGCCGCAAACTGGTCGCGCGGACATGAACCATTTGAAAGAAAAGGTTACGATTAATAAGAAGTATCAATGTAGTCCAACCCATATGGTCAATGCTATCAAATATATCACAAACGAATAACAACATATATTTGAAACACTCTGGAACAGGATCGACTAAATGTTTTAATTGTTTTAAATGTCAGTTCAAAGTTTTTTTTTAAGGAATATGAATATTTTAAACCAAAGAGACATCAATCGATTTACATCATTGAAGACCAAACGAGCTCAATTCCTCTACACATGAAGGAAGAAAAGGTGCTTGTGACATCATATTCGTTGATTTGTTATTCATGTCTATTAGGCCTACCGTTCAATAAAGTGTCCATCTCGTTGGTTAAATCTGCCCCTGCATATTACGAATATAATGTGTGCTATATTGTTAAATAAACTGTTGGTAGATGGAGAATATGAAGAAGTTCTTCTCATTCCACATCAAATACCCTATGAAACATGCAAAATGTATTTTGGCCAAATAAAATCGTCACAAAAGGAAACAGACAATTTTCAGGATAGGCTAGCCTGGAGAAAGATCATTTCGGGCATCTAAACCCATACACTGGAAGTAAGGTAGAATGGGAATTGATAACTAGAGAAAGATTTATCCTACATTTTACTTAACGAATATAATTTTCTAAGTGAATTTTATTGATGTAATATTTTGAGGCAAGAACATTTAGTAACTTTGATCAAAAGAAATCGTTAACGACGACGAACAGAAAGCCAGCAGCTTTTTAAATGAGCCTAACTGCATGCACTACAAGCATGGCCTACGCTTAGACTTACAAATATTTCACTGTTCACGTTTTTTTTTTTCAACTGCCTTCTCCTCAACGTTAATACTGATGAATACGCCAGTTCATAGTGTATGATGAAGAGACACATTATGTCAGTATCTGGTCTATATTAGTCAGTAACGGCATACTCTTTTTTACATTGTATTTATTATGTTACAGTCATGCCCGAAGACAAAAGTGGATTATGATTTATCTTTATTACTGTCATGCCCGAAGACAAAGGTGGATTATGATTTATCTTTATTACTGTCATGCCCGGACACAAAGGTGGATTATGATTTATCTTTATTACTGTCATGCCCAAAGACGAAGGTGGATTATGATTTATCTTTATTACTGTCATGCCCAGAGACGAAGGTGGATTATGATTTATCTTTATTACTATCATGCCCAGAGACGAAGGTGGATTATGATTTATCTTTATTACTGTCATGCCCGGAGACAAAGGTGGATTATGATTTATCTTTATTTTCATGCCCAGAGACGAAGGTGGATTATGATTTATCTTTATTACTGTCATGCCCAAAGACGAAGGTGGATTATGATTTATCTTTATTACTGTCATGCCCAGAGACGAAGGTGGATTATGATTTATCTTTATTACTGTCATGCCCAGAGACGAAGGTGGATTATGATTTATCTTTATTACTGTCATGCCCAGAGACGAAGGTGGATTATGATTTATCTTTATTACTGTCATGCCCAGAGACGAAGGTGGATTATGATTTATCTTTATTACTGTCATGCCCAGAGACGAAGGTGGATTATGGTCATTACGAAGGTGGATTTATTTATCTTTATTACTGTCATGCCCAAAGACGAAGGTGGATTATGATTTATCTTTATTACTGTCATGCCCAGAGACGAAGGTGGATTATGATTTAACTTTATTACTGTCATGCCCGGAGACGAAGGTGGATTATGATTTATCTTTATTACTGTCATGCCCGGAGACAAAGGTGGATTATAATTATTACAGTCATGCCCGGAGACAAAGGTGGATTATGATTATTACAGTCATGCCCGGAGACAAAGGCGGATTATTATTTATCTTTATTACAGGCATGCCCGAAGACAAAGGTGGATTATACGTATACTTATCCTCGTGGTGCTTGGGCAGCACATAAGGCCGACACAGCGGATCGCCCTTGAACACGATCAGATGCCAATTTTGTCATCTGCCCCCACGTCCATCCCTGCGTCTTCATCTCTTTATCGATGCTTCTCTTCCAGGATTCTAGCGGGCGACCTCTCTTCCTTGTTCCCTAAGGGGTCCATCGAAGAGCTATTTTAGGGATGGCATCAGTATTCACCCTAACATTGTAACCAGTCCATTTCCATCTTCTCTTTCTCACAATCTGGGATATTGATTCCAGTAATGTTGTTTCTTGAAGGTCGTTTTTTGATATCGTGTTTGGTCAAAATGTTTTGAGGATCTTTCTGAGACATTTATTTTGAAAGGCGTCCAGCTTTCTGAAGATGTTATTTGTTGTTTTGCAAGATTCAGCACCATAAAGACGGACAGCTAGAATATTAGATTTATAGAATCTGAGTTTTCTTTAATTGAGATTTTCTTGAATCCCAAATATTATTCAGCGATCCAAATACTTTTCTTGCTTTTGTTAACCTTTCTTTGATCTCATCTTCAGAATTTCCATTTTGAGTAATTTTACTTCCGAGATATGTGAAAGCTAGTATATCTTCAATCTCCTTGTTTCCCAGTTTCACCGATTGTTTCGATTTGTTGTTCCTCCTCATCATTTTTGTTTTTCCAATATTTATGTGTAGCCCCAGTTTTTGTGCATTGTTATCAACTCGCTGTGTTTTGGTTTTTATATCTGTGATGTTTCGTGACAGGAGTACAACATCATCAGCAAAATCAAGGTACTCTAATATTTCGGTGAATGTCCACCTTAGTCCTGTTTTCTTATTTTCAACAGATTCCTTCATAACACAATCGATAGCAAGGCAGAATAGAAAAGATGATAGAATGTAGCCCTGTTTGACACCTGTATTGATGATTTATTTCACAGATGCCCGGAGACAAAAGTAGATTACGATTTTTTTTTCTTTATTATAAAGCTGGGTCTCTCATACTTTGACTGCAGTAAACTCCGAAAATACTGTATCGGCTACAGGTGACATTAAGTATATTTCCATACTGAGGTTACGCGGGTTTTTTTATTGTACTTACTGGAAATTGATAAATTACCTCTAGTGCTCGTAACACACAAAAATAACATTCTTGATCGCAGGCTAACAACCTTTTTTTTTCTCAATTAACTCAAGTACTGATTTGATCCAATAGTTAAGAACCTAAAGCAGGCTACTTGAAACCTACATGCAAAACAAGGCGGTCGTGGGTGCAGTGATATCTGAGTTTATAGCACTCAAAGTGATAGAAAGTCAACTTTATATTTTCATATAGATAACGTCATCGCAATCTATTGTGTGTGCAATCGTATCATATTTATGATTTTTCACAATTTCATGATTCCTTATAATCATACCTTCAATATTTACATGATGATAACCGTTTCATGTAATCATAAACAAAATCAATGTGAACAAGTTATTTCTGTATTGGTAATGATGCTTCTTCGATTACGTTCAATACATTATGACACTGGCGCTTTTTTATGTGCGTATGAACAGGCAATGATTTCGTTTGTTGCCTTCTTTTTAAAATTTTAAAACAGAATCTCAAATTTGTATTTCCATATATATCTAACGTCATGGGTTGTTTTGTCTGTCGTCCAATAGAATCAATGCAACGTTAATGATAGTCGACAGCAGTCAACGTCATTTCCGCTTCCGCCTCTGCTTCCTTGTTGTACATCCGGTCTTTGACTTGAACACATCGACTTATGATAGCCAGAGGTCGGGTGGAGAAGATGTTGTCGTAAATCCACCCTGCCGTCGCTGAGCCACACAGAGGCCCCACCCAGTACAGCTGTAACGGAGACGGGAAGAGTTTTGATTTGTTTTCTTACGATGTAGGGGTAAAGGCGGTGGCACAGATTAATACGAGCTTTGGTGATAAGAATATCGAACGTTTAGATGATTCAAGATTGAGCAGGATGATTGTAGTGATGGTGTGTTGTAGTGATGGTGGTTGTAGTGATGGTGGTTGTAGTGAAGACGGTTGTAGTGATGGTGATTGTAGTGATGGTGGTTGTAGTGATGATGATTGTAGTGATGGTGATTGTAGTGATGGTCGTTGTAGTGATGGTCGTTGTAGTGATGGTCGGTGTAGTGATGATGATTGTAGTGATGGTGATTGTAATGATGGTGATTGTAGTGATGGTGGTTGTAGTGATGGTCGTTGTAGTGATGGTGATTGTAGTGATGGTGATTGTAATGATGGTGATTGTAGTGATGGTGATTGTAATGATGGTGATTGTAGTGATGGTGATTGTAGTGATGATGGTTGTAGTGATGGTGATTGTAGTGATGGTTATTGTAGTGATGGTGATTGTAGTGATGATGATTGTAGTGATGGTGATTGTAATGATGGTGGTTGTAGTGATGGTGGTTGTAGTGATGATGGTTGTAGTGATGATGAGTGTAGTGATGATGGTTGTAGTGATGATGGTTGTAGTGATGGTGGTTGTAGTGAAGGTGGTCCTAGTGATGGTCATTGTAGTGATGGTGGTTGTAGTGATGATGGTTGTAGTGATGATGGTTGTAGTCATGATGATTGTAGTGATGATGGTTGTTGTGATGGTGGTTGTAGTGATGATGGTTGTAGTGATGGTGGTTGTAGGATGATGGTTGTAGTGATGGTGGGTGATGGTGGTTGAGTGACGGTTGTAGTGATGGTGGTTGTAGTGATGGTGATTGTAATGATGGTGATTGTAATGATGGTGGTTGTAGTGATGGTGGTTGTAGTGAAGGTGATTGTAGTGATGGTGGTTGTAGCGATGGTGTTTGTAGTGATGATGGTTGTAGTGATGATGGTTGTAGTGATGATGAGTGTAGTGATGATGGTTGCAGTGATGATGGTTGCAGTGATGGTGGTTGTAGTGATGATGGTTGTAGCGATGATGGTTGTAGTGAAGGTGGTCCCAGTGATGGTCATTGTAGTGATGGTGGTTGTAGTGATGATGGTTGTAGTGATGATGATTGTAGTGATGATGGTTGTAGTGATGGTGGTTGTAGTGATGGTCATTGTAGTGATGGTCATTGTAGTGATGGTCATTGTAGTGATGGTGGTTGTAGTGATGATGGTTGTAGTGAAGGTGGTCCTAGTGATGGTCATTGTAGTGATGGTGATTGTAGTGATGTTGGTTGTAGTGATGATGGTTGTAGTGATGATGGTTGTAGTGATGATGGTTGTAGTGAAGGTGGTCCTAGAGATGGTCATTGTAGTGATGGTGGTTGTAGTGATGATGGTTGTAGTGATGATGGTTGTAGTGATGATGATTGTAGTGATGGTCATTGTAGTGATGGTGATTGTAGTAATATTGATTGTAGTGATTGTGATTGTAGTGATGGTGATTGTAGTGATGATGATTGTAGTGTTAGTGATTGTAGTGATGGTGGTTGTAGTGATGGTGATTGTAGTGATAGTGGTTGTAGTTACGGTGATTGTAGTGATGGTGGTTGTAGTTACGTGATTGTAGTGATAGTGATTGTAGTGATGGTGATTGTAGTGATGGTGGTTGTAGTGATAGTGGTTGTAGTTACGGTGATTGTAGTGATAGTGGTTGTAGTTACGGTGATTGTAGTGATGGTGGTTGTAGTGATGGTGGTTGTAGTTACGGTGATTGTAGTGATGGTCGTTGTAGTGATGGTGATTGTAGTTATGGTGATTGTAGTGATAGTGGTTGTAGTGATAGTGGTTGTAGTGATGGTGGTTGTAGGGATGGTGGTTGTAGTAATGGTGATTGTAGTGATGGGGATTGTAGTGATGGTGATTGTAGTTATGGTGGTTGTAGCGATGGTGATTGTAGTGATGGTGATTGTAGTGATGGTGATTGTTGTGATGGTGATTGTAGTGATGGTGATTGTAGTTATGGTGGTTGTAGTGATGGTGATTGTAGTGATGGTGATTGTAGTTATGGTGATTGTAATGATGGTGGTTGTAGTGATAGTGGTTGTAGTGATGGTGGTTGTAGGGATGGTGGTTGTAGTGATGGTGATTGTAGTGATGGGGATTGTAGTGATGGTGATTGTAGTTATGGTGGTTGTAGCGATGGTGATTGTAGTGATGGTGATTGTAGTGATGGTGATTGTTGTGATGGTGATTGTAGTGATGGTGATTGTAGTTATGGTGGTTGTAGTGATGGTGATTGTAGTGATGGTGATTGTAGTTATGGTGATTGTAATGATGGTGGTTGTAGTGATAGTGGTTGTAGTGATGGTGGTTGTAGGGATGGTGGTTGTAGTGATGGTGATTGTAGTGATGGGGATTGTAGTGATGGTGGTTGTAATGGCGGTGATTGTAGTGATGTTGGCTTTAGTGAAACTGACGAGGAGAAGGAGCATGGTTAAGGTGAGGGTGTTGACAATGATGAGTAATATTATGATGGTAATGATGTTGATGATGATTGTGAAGATGAAAATGAAAATGACAGCACTCAAAACAACTTACATTCATTATCGACGATTATGATGTTGGTGTTAAGGTTGAGGATAGTGATGAGGACGAAACATGACCACTATGATGATAATGATGGTGATGATGATGACAATGGTGATGATGCTGATGATGATGATGGTGAGGAGGAGGAGGAGGAGGAGGAGGAGTAAAAAGAGGAGGAGGGGTAGGAGGAGGAAGATAAGGAAGAGACGGAGGAAATGGAGGGAAATAATTTGGATGATAATTAAAAGTAATACAAAGGGGGGGAGATAACAATCTGAACAACATTTAACCATGCTATCGTGTTTCAAGATCTACCCCCCCCCCCCCGTCTTTGCTCTGCCCTAGAGAAGATTGCATTCCTTACCCATTGCCGATCCATGTTTTGTACATTGGCAGCTGACCCCATGGCTCTGGCTGGATTCATACATCCTCCACTGATGTTACCCTGGCAACACGTGTAAACATAGTTGATGAGAGCAGTGTACATGTTTTAAATTTCATATTTTGATGTAATTGTAAACACAGTTGATGAGAGGAGTGTACATGTTTTAAATTCGGTATTCTGATTAAAAAACAACAACAAAACAAACAAAAAGAAAAATATCATAGATATAATATATGATTCCCATGCCTGCACAAGAACAGACTTACCGACTGTAGATATATCTATATCCTATTTAGTCCCCAAAGGTCATTTCATGCAAAGCCCTTCTCAACCCCAAAGGACTGTATGTGACAGTCTAGCAGCCTATTGGGCGCTTTGTACTATATAACACTCTGACAAAATCGTTCTCTATCTATAATAGCTGGACACTTGAATTAGAGTGAAACGTCTTTACCAAGAGCACAGCGTTGTTTAAAAAAACATCAAGATCAGCCATGGATTTTGAATCAGTGTCGTTTTACAAGACTAGCCATGGGTTTTGAATCAGTTTCGTTCTGATTACAAACTCACAATCAGACAAGCCATGGTTTTTGAATCAGTGTTGTTCTGATTACAAACCCACAACAAGAGTATCCATGGATCTTGAATCAGTGTCGTTTTGATTACAAACCCACAACAAGACTATCCATACGTTTTGAATCAGTGTCGTTCTGATTACAAACCCACAACAAGACTAGCCATGAGTTTTGAACCAGTGTCGTTTTGATTACAAACCCACAACAAGCTTAGCATGGGTTTTGGATCAGTGTCGTTTTGATTACAAACCCACAACAAGACTAGCCATGGGTTTTCAATCAGTGTCGTTCTGATTACAAACCCACAACAAGACAAGCCATGGGTTTTGGATCAGTGTCGTTTTGATTACAAACCCACAACAAGACTAGCCATGGGTTTTGAATCAGTGTCGTTCTGATTACAAACCCACAACAAGACTAGCCATGGGTTTTGGATCAGTGTCGTTCTGATGACAAACCCACAACAAACTAGCCATGGGTTTTGAATCGGTGTCGTTCTGATTACAAACCCACAACAAGACTAGCCATGGGTTTTGGATCAGTGTCGTTCTGATTACAAACCCACAACAAAACTAGCCATGGGTTTTGAATCAGTGTCGTTCTGATTACAAACCCACAACAAGACTAGCCATGGGTTTTGGATCAGTGTCGTTCTGATTACAAACCCACAACAAGACTAGCCATGGGTTTTGGATCAGTGTCGTTCTGATTACAAACCCACAACAAGACTAGCCATGGGTTTTGGATCAGTGTCGTTCTGATTACAAACCCACAACAAGACTAGCCATGGGTTTTGGATCAGTGTCGTTCTGATTACAAACCCACAACAAGACTAGCCATGGGTTTTGGATCAGTGTCGTTCTGATTACAAACCCACAACAACTAGCCATGGGTTTTGGATCAGTGTCGTTCTGATTACAAACCCACAACAAGACTAGCCATGGGTTTTGGATCAGTGTCGTTCTGATTACAAACTCACAACAGACTAGCCATGGGTTTTGGGTCAGTGTCGTTCTGATTACAAACCCACAACAACTAGCCATGGGTTTTGGATCAGTGTCGTTCTGATTACAAACTCACAACAAGACTAGCCATGGGTTTTGAATCAGTGTCGTTCTGATTACAAACCCACAACAACTAGCCATGGGTTTTGGATCAGTGTCGTTCTGATTACAAACCCACAACAAGACTAGCCATGGGTTTTGGATCAGTGTCGTTCTGATTACAAACTCACAACAACTAGCCATGGGTTTTGGATCAGTGTCGTTCTGATTACAAACTCACAACAACTAGCCATGGGTTTTGGATCAGTGTCGTTCTGATTACAAACTCACAACAGACTAGCCATGGGTTTTGGATCAGTGTCGTTCTGATTACAAACTCACAACAACTAGCCATGGGTTTTGGATCAGTGTCGTTCTGATTACAAACCCACAACAAGACTAGCCATGGGTTTTGGATCAGTGTCGTTCTGATTACAAACCCACAACAAGACTAGCCATGGGTTTTGGATCAGTGTCGTTCTGATTACAAACCCACTACAAGACGGTTTCGCTACAGGGCGCAAACTCAGGAAAGCGATGGGAAACAAGCAGAGAAAATACCCATCAACGCCAAGTAAGTTGAAGAGTAAAGGCTATTGTAGCCAGGCAATAGACGCACCACACGCAGAAACGTCTTTCTCTACAAGTAGATGCATCTATTTAGGGTCTATACTCATATTACAACAACTCACTATGCCCACATGAACCCTTGTATCCCTCCCCCCCGCCCAACCCATCCTTTCTTTTCATCATTGGAGGGAGGACTTTGTAATCTAAATCGAGTGAAATCTACAGCCCCCATCCTCCCTCCTCCCGTTCCAGGTCAGTGAATCGACAGCTCGTCCCATCGGAGACGGACAACAAGAAGGTCCCATGTGCAGATCACAACACTCTGTGCACGTTAAATATCCCTTTGCTGTTAACAGGACAGTCTGGACAACAACAACACCTGAACAAATCCTACCAAAACCCGGAGATCACCTTTGTGGTAGATGTGGGTAAATCAAATCAAAATGAAATCAACCTCTATCTCGTAACACTGGATCTAGTAGTCTAGTCGTGCACGCTGAATCTAGATCTAGCTCTAAATATAAGCATATATAGAAACCCTTACGTATAGTTCATCTTCTGTTGTACGCCTATCTGCAAAGAGATTTATGTAACCTTAGACCTAGATCTATGTAACAATAACTGAAATCTAATCTCAATCTACATCTAGATCATTATTAGTATTTCTTAATTTATCCTGTCCCAAAATAGCATACGAGATGGTAAACAAAAGAAGACTTTACAAATGGTAGACTAAACAAGATACTACAAAGATAAGGATTAGACTTTACAAATTTTAGACTAAACAAGTCACTACGAAGATAAAGATTAGACTATACAAATTTTAGACAAGACAATTCATTAGCCAGATTGCGCAGACAATGTAGCCGATCTTTTCCTGCCAGATAAACTCAAAGCTTTTGTATACGACCCATAGAGCAGGAGTTTATCCCAGTTTCTATAGCGTAAATCGGAACAGACAGATGATATCAATCACTTCCTGAACAAGACGCTAGTCTGTCGCAGGCATTTTACTGCCAAGCTGTTGTTGGTACCAATTTGCATGAGTGGGGAAAAGCGTGTTAAGTGTCTTTCTCACGGAACCCAACGTGGACCTTGCTTTGATAGTATTCCAACCCAGGACCTTATGCCTTATGATGCGCAGTCCGGTCACTAAACCACTCATTACCGCTTACCTTGGAAGTAAATATTATCGTAGAGTAGATGAGCAACAGTTAAACACGAGCACGAAGAAAAACAACTGAACGAACTGGTTTATGGACACCGATATCAACGATACTAATAGTGATGATAAGGAGTAGGTTCAGTGTTTGGAGAATCAAAGAAGATTCCTCAAGTATAAAGTCGATTATTTAAAAGAACAAAATTAAATTATTTCTAGTTTTGCTATTGTTTTGTTTCAGACATCAATAACAATAACTAAGTAAATGAAATGAGATCAAATTGATTCAGACATCACTAACAATAACTAAGTAATTGACATGAGATCAAATAGATTCAGACATCACTAACGATAACTAACTTTTTAAAATAAGATCAAATTGATTCAGACATTAATGACCATAACTAAGTAATTGACATGAGATCAAATTGATTCAGACATTAATGACCATAACTAAGTAATTGACATGAGATCAAATTGATTCAGACATCACTAACAATAACTAAGTAATTGACATGAGATCAAATTGATTCAGACATCAATGACCATAACTAAGTAATTGACATGAGACCAAATTGATTCAGACATTCATGACCATAACTAAGTAATTGACATGAGATCAAATTGATTCAGACATCAATGACCATAACTAAGTAATTGACATGAAACCAAATTGATTCAGACATTAATGACCATAACTAAGTAATTGACATGAGATCAAATTGATTCAGACATTAATGACCATAACTAAGTAATTGACATGAGATCAAATTGATTCAGACATCAATGGCCATAACTAAGTAATTGACATGAGACCAAATTGATTCAGACATTAATGGCCATAACTAAGTAATTGACAGGAGATCAAATTGATTCAGCCATCACTAACAATAACTAAGTAATTGACATGAGATCAAATTGATTCAGACATTAATGACTATAACTAAGTAATTGACATGAATTCAAATTGATTCAGACATCACTAACAATGACTAAGTAATTGACATGAGATCAAATTGATTCAGACATTAATGACCATAACTAAGTAATTGACATGAGATCAAATTGATTCAAACATCACTAACAATAACTAAGTAATTGACATGAGACCAAATTGATTCAGACATTAATGACCATAACTAAGTAATTGAAATGAATGAGACCAAATTGATTCAGCCATCACTAACAATAACTAAGTAATTGACATGAGACCAAATTGTTTCAGACATCAATGCCCATAACTAAGTAATTGAAATGAATGAGACCAAATTGTTTCAGACATCAATGCCCATAACTAAGTAATTGAAATGAATGAGACCAAATTGTTTCAGACATCAATGCCCATAACTAAGTAATTGAAATGAATGAGACCAAATTGTTTCAGACATCAATGCCCATAACTAAGTAATTAAATTGAGACCAAATTGTTTCAGGCAGCAATGCCCATAACTAAGTAATACAAATGAATGAGACCAAATTGTTTCAGACAGCAATGCCCATAACTAAGTAATACAAATGAATGAGACCAAATTGTTTCAGACATCAATGCCCATAACTAAGTAATTGAAATGAATGAACAAATTGATCAACATCAATGCCCATAAAAGTAAAAAGGAACAGATCAAATTGAAAGTAAAAGTCCAGCAACAAACTTACTGCACACAGAATGTTGACGGTCACTGTCAAACCCACCATGAGAGAATGGAGCCACCACGTCCTTCCGGTGTTTTGTCCACCTGGGTGTGAAACCAGTCCAAATTGTGTA
>JAXRKP010000120.1:0-47500 GCA_037039925.1 Doris montereyensis
CTCGGCTATAGCGAAAATTGGAGGTTGGGCCCGGTGACCTCATGACATCCAAGGTTTTCTCATACTGTACAAAATCAAAAACAACAACAAAAATTCCTTCCAAACCCTAAGGGCCCCTAGAGCCAGAGTTTTTCCTGTGGGAAGTGGAACAGGTGATGATAATGACCTTCTGGACACAGTTTTTGGTTTGTTTGTTTGTTGTGTTTTTACTCCACAGCTGTTGTTGGAACCCCTTTGCACCTGGGTTGAGTGAAACTTAGCATTTCAATGATTCAAACCCAGAACCTCATGATCTTAAGTCCAGCAACTTAGCCACTAGGCCATGTATGCCGCATTTAGTGAGACCTCAGCTATGACGAGAATTAAAGGTTGGGCCCGGGTTTTCTCGTAATGTACAAAATCAATCTTTTGTAAATTTTGCTATTCCTTTTACCTTTAGAAAGGGTATTTTGATGTGTTTGTAATAATAATAGTAATATCAATTTTTAAAATCCTGAATGTTTTAAATGCAGTGGAACCTGTGAGAAATCACCTCGCTTGTTGCCAATTCTTGGTTGTGATGAACTCCCACCATAGGTCCCGTTTTCAATGTTTATCTACCTTGGATTACGTCAACTACTTTGAGACTAGAACAACCCGTTAAAGACAACATTTCACCGGCAGCGTGTTGCCTTGAGGAATGTAGACTTACATGGCCATTTAAGGCCTATTGTCTTTGTAATACATGTGTTAGAGTATATTATTGCATAGGGAGTATTGAGTACTGGAAAGAGAGAGTGTATGTAATGAATTATTACAATAATAGGCTAGGACCTCACCCTCATAGGGCTACAATGTAATAACATTGCATGTTTGCGTCTATTAGCAGGCCTAATACGGCACAATACCGTGCTTTGCTAGCTCCCGCCATGTGTGCTGTCAGTCCAGTCTTTACCCGCCCTACAATTAGGCAGAGGCTAGATCTACAATATCGATTGCTTTAACACGCTCTCCCACCCCAAAACTAAACCCATTGTCGCATCTGATATTATGCATCCTCCCAGTCAGTCCTGTTCCTCATGTTTAGGTAAGGGACATAACTGCATAATTATATGAAAAGGATTCTGCCTCAGATTTGGGTTAATAAATCCCCTAGATTTTGTTAACATTAACATCGACCCCTGCTTGTGGTCAACTACTTCTCACGGTCCTAAGGTGTTGATCTTGAGCGGGTTCCACTGTATTTTCTTCTTCATTATATCATTTGATAAACTTTCCATTCTCAATTGTTGTAATAATTTCAATTTGGCTTCAATAATGTGGAAATTAGTTTTTATTTGTTTTGAACGGCACTTGCTTTATAAGCATTTTAAGTTAAATAGATGATTTAGCTTTGATATTGTTTTTTAAAATACTAAGACTTCTTGAATTATCCAAGTCAGGTCTCAAAGATAAAACTTCTTCCTGAAAAAAGAGAGATTGAAAAGATAGCATAATATGCTCATGTTTTGTGCCATTTGCGATACGCTTTTTTTAGAAGGTAATCATGTCACTTCCTGCTTTCATCAGAATTTAAGGTTATTTGCTGTCAATTAAAAATATCTTATCTTTTTTCTTCCTCGTCTTCTTTGTTATTGTAAATGTTATGCTTTGTTTAATGAGCTTTTATTTGTTTTGTCTTGAACTGCGAGTGGTTGTGTAGATCTAAATAGATATATATACAATATACATACATATTATATGTGTTTGTAAGTATTCACATTGC
This sequence comes from Doris montereyensis, assembly GCA_037039925.1. Lineage (NCBI taxonomy): Eukaryota > Metazoa > Mollusca > Gastropoda > Nudibranchia > Dorididae > Doris > Doris montereyensis. Next base: position 1,745 of record JAXRKP010000120.1, read on the forward strand.
ACACTGATAATGATAAAGAAAGCATATTGGAAAAATACACTTTCTGAGCTTTTGGTTTTTCTTTTTTGATTTAAGTTTAGTGTTCATTTCATTTGAGAGAGTGGGAATTTTGACTGCAAGCTGTTTTTGTGGAACTTACTAGGAATAGTTATCTTGTACTAAGTTGTACTTATACATGTATATACATATCATGTATCTCATTTTGTCATTACTCTTCTACTTCTTCTAGTGGCACCTTTCTGACATTTCAGTTTCACTACCTTTCCTTGTTCCATCAATCCTGTGAACCCGTATGCCCACTTTAGTACTAGTATCCACTCTAGTACTAGTATCCACTCTAGTACTAGTATCCGCTCTAGTACTAGTATCCACTCTAGTACTAGTATCCACTCTAGTACTAGTATCCACTCTAGTACTAGAATCCACTATAGTACTAGTATCCACTCTAGTATTAGAATCCACTCTAGTACTAGTATCCACTCTAGTACTAGTATCCACTCTAGTACTAGAATCCACTATAGTACTAGTATCCACTCTAGTATTAGAATCCACTCTAGTACTGGTATCCACTCTAGTACTAGTATCCACTCTACTACTAGTATCCACTCTAGTACTAGTATCCACTCTAGTAATAGTATCCACTCTAGTACTAGTACCCACTCTAGTACTAGTATCCACTCTAGTACTAGTATCCACTCTAGTACTAGTACCCACTCTAGTACTAGTACCCACTCTAGTACTAGTACCCACTCTAGTACTAGTATCCACTCTAGTACTAGTATCCACTCTAGTACTAGTATCCACTCTAGTACTAGTATCCACTCTAGTACTAGTACTAGTATCCACTCTAGTACTAGTATCCACTCTAGTACTAGTACTAGTATCCACTCTAGTACTAGTACTAGTATCCACTCTAGTACTAGAATCCACTTTAGTACTAGAATCCACTCTAGTACTAGTATCCACTCTAGTACTAGTATCCATTCTAGTACTAGAATCCACTCTAGTACTAGTATCCACTCTAGTACTAGTATCCACTCTAGTACTAGTATCCACTCTAGTACTAGTATGCACTCTAGTACTAGAATCCACTCTAGTACTAGTATCCACTCTAGTACTAGAATCCACTCTAGTACTAGTATCCACTCTAGTACTAGTATCCACTCTAGTACTAGTATCCACTCTAGTGCTAGTATCCACTCTAGTACTAGAATCCACTCTAGTACTAGTATCCACTCTAGTACTAGTATCCACTCTAGTACTAGTACTAGTATCTACTCTAGTACTAGTACTAGTATCCACTCTAGTACTAGTACTAGTATCCACTCTAGTACTAGTACTAGTATCCACTCTAGTACTAGTACTAGTATCCACTCTAGTACTAGTACTAGTATCCACTCTAGTACTAGAATCCACTCTAGTACTAGTATCCACTCTAGTATTCGTATTCACTCTAGTACTAGTATCCACTCTAGTACTAGTATCCACTCTAGTATTAGTATCGACTCTAGTACTAGATATCTAGTATCCACTCTAGTACTAGAATCCACTCTAGTACTAGTACTAGTATCCACTCTAGTACTAGTACCCACTCTAGTACTAGTACTAGTACCCACTCTAGTACTAGTATCCACTCTAGTACTAGTACTAGTATCCACTATAGTACTCGTATCCACTCTAGTACTAGTATCCACTCTAGTGCTATTATCCACTCTAGTATTAGTATCGACTCTAGTACTAGTATCCACTCTAGTACTAGTATCCACTCTAGTACTAGAATCCACTCTAGTACTAGTATCCACTCTAGTACTAGTACTAGTATCCACTCTAGTACTAGTACTAGTACCCACTCTAGTACTAGTACTAGTACCCACTCTAATACTAGTATCCACTCTAGTACTAGTATCCACTCTAGTACTAGTATCCACTCTAGTACTAGTATCCACTCTAGTACTAGTATTAGTATCCACTCTAATACTAGTGTCCACTCTAGTACTAGTATCCACTCTAGTACTAGTATTAGTATTCACTCTAGTACTAATATTAGTATCCACTCTAGTACTAGTACTAGTATTAGTATCCACTCTAGTACTAGTATAAGTATTCACTCTAGTACTAGTATTAGTATCCACTCTAGTACTAGTATTAGTATCCACTCTAGTACTAGTATAAGTATTGACTCTAGTAGTAGTATAAGTATCCACTCTAGTACTAGTATAAGTATTCACTCTAGTACTAGTATTAGTATCCACTCTAGCATAAGATTCACTTCTAGTACTAGTATTGCTGTATCCAATTTAGTAATTATTAGTATAAGAGCCTTCACCTGTGTTACTAGTATTATATCCACCTAGCACAAGTATAGTATTCACTCTAGTACTAGTATTAGGTATCCACTCTAGTACTAGTATTAGTATCCACTCTAGTACTAGTGTCCACTCTAGTACTAGTATCCACTCTAGTACTAGTATTAGTATTCACTCTAGTACTGGTGTCCACTCTAGTACTAGTATCACTCTAGTACTAGAGTGTATCACTCTAGTACTAGTATCCACTCTAGTACTAGTATCCACTCTGCTACTAGTATCCACTCTAGTACTAGTATCCACTCTCTAGTACTAGTACTAGTATCCACTCTAGTACTAGTATTCACTCTAGTACTAGTATCACTCTAAATTACTAGTATGCACTCTAGTACTAGAATCCACTCTAGTACTAGTATTCCTCTAGTACTAGTATCCTCTAGTAATAGAATCACTCTAGTACTAGTATCCACTCTAGTACCACTCTAGTATCCACTCTAAGTACTAGTATCCACTCTAGTACTAGTATCCATTCTAGTACTAGAATCCACTCCAGTACTAGTATCCACTCCTAGTATAGAATCCACTCTAGTACTAGTATCACTCTAGTACTAGTATCCACTCTAGTACTAGTCCCACTCTAGTACTAGTATCCACTCTAGTACTAGTATCCACTCTAGTAATAGAATCGACTCTAGTACTAGTATCCACTCTAATATTGCTAGTATCACTCTAGTACTAATACCTACTCTAGTACTAGTATCCACCTAGTACTAGAATCTACTCTAGTACTAGATCCACTCTAGTACTAGTATCCACCTAGTACTAGAATCCACTCTAGTACTAGTATCCACTCTAGTACTAGAATCCACTCTAGTACTAGTATCCACTCTAGTACTAGAATCCACTCTAGTACTAGTATCCACTCTAGTACTAGAATCCACTCTAGTACTAGAATCGACTCTAGTACTAGAATCCACTCTAGTACTAGTATCCTCTATTAGTATCCACTCTAGTACTAGAATCGACTCTAGTACTAGTATGCACTCTAGTACTAGCACTCTAGTACTAGTATCCACTCTAGTACCACTCCTAGTACTAGAATCGACTCTAGTACTAGTATCCACCTGTAGTACTAGTATGCACTCTAGTACTAGTACTATCCACTCAGAATGCACTCTAGTACTAGTACTAGAATCGACACTAGTACCAGTATCCACTCTAAGTACTAGAACTCGTACTAGTATGCACTCTAGTACTAGAATCCACTCTAGTACTAGTATTCACTCTAGTTCTAGTATGCACTCTAGTACTAGAATCGACTCTAGTACTAGTATCCACTCTAGTACTAGAATCGACTCTAGTACTAGTATCCACTCTAGTACTAGAATCCACTCTAGTACTAGTATGCACTCTAGTACTAGAATCGACTCTAGTACTAGTATGCACTCTAGTACTAGAATCGACTCTAGTACTAGTATCCACTCTAGTACTAGAATTCACTCTAGTACTAGTATGCACTCTAGTACTAGAATCGACTCTAGTACTAGTATCCACTCTAGTACTAGTATGCACTCTAGTACTAGAATCCACTCTAGTACTAGAATCGATTCTAGTACTAGTATCCACTCTAGTACTAGTATGCACTCTAGTACTAGAATCGACTCTAGTACTAGAATCCACTCTAGTACTAGAATCCACTCTAGTACTAGTATGCACTCTAGTACTAGTATGCACTCTAGTACTAGTATGCACTCTAGTACTAGAATCCACTCTAGTACTAGTATGCACTCTAGTACTAGAATCCACTCTAGTACTAGTATTCACTCTAGCTTAATGATAACACTGGGTTCCAGATGGAGGATCAAATTCAAGGGGTCGGGTCAGTTAAAGAGTGTGCCTATGTCCATTTTTGTGAAAAACGAGAGAGAGAGAGGTAATCCTAGGGAGTAAAATGAAATCATGTTTCCTGAAAGGTGTGAAAAGGATGTGATGAAAATACATCACGTTTACAGCCATTTGAAACTTGGGACTCTTAAAGCCAACGGTGCCAAAGCCCATGTTTTTTTGGCATTTTTCTCTAAATGACGTAATTGTGACTTAGGTACACTATTGAAATGACTCCTTCAATTATAGTCAATGGTTAGGTTTTTGGCCTTTATTTTTATTTTTCTTATATTTATTCTTTTTGATAAAATTAAAATACATGTATAGTAGTCGCTGGATAAATGCGGCCCTTTGGGCTCTGAAAAAAGTGTGTTTATGCATATTGTGTGTTTATGAAAACGCTTTTATTATATAGTAAAATTTGTTTGCAAATGTAGGTGTGTGTTTATGCAGACTGCTTACGAAGTGTAACGTTTATCCAGCGACTACTGTACATATATTGCAGCATACAGTAGGATTATGGGTACTTAGGTGTTGCTGGTAGGCTGTACTCCTTCACTTACCTCTCACTTTCACACTCTTCTTATGTCTTTCATCTTGTTAAGTTTTTATGTTGACTGTGAGTGTGAGATCCTCTGTGTATGGCTGAAATCACTGTGTTACGACAGAGACACTAGATTACAGTGTTAATGTGCCGGTGGCTGAGGGTGTTGCTGTAGGTCGCTACTTTCCTTTCCTTCTTTTTCTACTTATTTTTCATTCACAGCTTGTCTTAATTCAATTCTGAGATTTGGTGGATTGGGTAAATTTTAATTAAACAATCCCTGAAACACTTATACAACAAACTAATTTTCTGATCCTAGGAACTGGTGCAATACGGGCTGTAGGTATTTTTGAAAGTCACATTAGGAACTGGTGCAATACGGCTGTATTTTGAAAGTCACATTAGGAACTGGTGCAATACAGGCTGCCAGAAATATTTTTGAAAGTCACATTAGGAACTGGTGCAATACGGGCTGTAGGTATTTTGAAGATCACATTAGGGAACTGGTGTAATACAGGCTGTAGGTATTTTGAAAGTCACATTAGGAACTGGTGCAATACGGGCTGTAGGTATTTTGAAAGTCACATTAGGAACTGGTGCAATACGGGCTGTAGGTATTTTGAAAGTCACATTAGGAACTGGTGCAATACGGGCTGTAGGTATTTTGAAAGTCACATTAGGAACTGGTGCAATACGGGCTGTAGGTATTTTGAAAGTCACATTAGGAACTGGTGCAATACGGGCTGTAGGTATTTTGAAAGTCACATTAGGAAGTCAGTCTCCATTGTCGCGGGCGGTTGGAGAGCTGCTGGTAGGTCCTACTTCTTTCCTTTCCCACTTTTTCTTTTCCTTGTCCTTCCATCTTAGAGTTAATGCCATCAATCGATCAAGCATTGCTTGTAAGTCCTATTTATTTCTTTCCTTTCACTCATCTTCCATCTTGCACAGCAATGGTGGACGGGGTAAATTTCAATGAACAAATATCTCCATTGTTATGCAGTGACCACTGGCCAAGGGTTAATTTAAACTAAGATGCTTAGAGACCTCACTCCCTGGGAGGTGTCCAGGGGATTGGTCTATGTTGACCTGAATGAATGCCTTTGACTGCCTCTTAGTTTACCTTGCATGGCATCGATGGCCGAGCGGTTAAGCTGCAGGACTGGGGATCATGAGGTCTGATATTGTGTTCCTTGGGAAAGACACTTAACACATATTTTCCCACTCTACCCGGGTGCAAATGGGTACTGCAAGCACTAGCTTAGGAGTAATATACCATCAGACTAGCATCATGGCCAGGAAGTGATTATCATCACCTGTTCCGCTTCATGCTATTGAAAATTGGATAATCTCTCCGGCTCTATGGGCCGTAACGGCCTTGAAGAAACTTGACTAGTCCTACCTTGCAGTTGAGTAAAACCGCAAATCCAAAACGCAAGAAGGGACAATAAAAGCATGAACAAACAAAATCCTCTAAACATGTACAGTGGATGCCACATAAATTGATGTTCTAGGGACCTATTTAAAAAGATCATGACTATGTAAAAATTGACTTAAGCAATTCACCAGTTACTATCCTGACAGGATTTTTCATCATAATGGTCTTGGGTATTACGTCATGTATTAGTAATTACTGACCGCTGACGTGTGGTCACATGCGAGTGTTGTTTTTGTTTATTTTTCTTGCTCGAGTGATTGAGCGCAGTGGTAGAATTCAAGTGAAAGAGAGGTGGCGATGATGAAAAAACCCCACATACATGAACTTTTTTGTAAATAATGTAAGTACATTTATTCTATACTATAGGTATAGGCCTACCATCTGGTTCTTTACATTATCTTTGAGATCCTGTTTTGTTCAAGTTCAACCCTCTCTACGAGGTTTCTTTAAAAAATCACAGATTTCTTCATTTTATGCATGTAAAAATTGACACCAAATAAAATATGCCTTTCCAAAACAGATAATATGAATATGAGATACCGGTACCACAATATTTCTTCCAAAATGACTCATTACAATTACAAGTACTATTATTATTATTAATGGTAGTAGTATTACTTTTATTTTTATTATTATCATTATTTTTATTATTATTGTTGTTATTATCAGTCCTAACTCACAGCAGACAGTTGAGGTAAAATATTTTGAGTCTTTTGCCCCCATTCCAGCAGTACACAGCAAATTGAATTCGAAGTGAACCGTTTTCATTGTTACTGTCATACTTACCTTATTTCGTATTTCTTACTATGGTTATGTCACAAAGCTCTCTTACCTTATTTCGTATTTCTTATGGTTATGTCACAAAGCTCTCTTACCTTATTTCGTATTTCTTACTATGGTTATGTCACAAAGCTCTCTTACCTTATTTCGTATTTCTTACTATGGTTATGTCATAAAGCTCTCTTACCTTATTTTATTTCTTAGTATGGTTATGTAGCTCTCTTTACCTTATTTCGTATTTCTTACTATGGTTATGTCACAAAGCTCCTCTTACTTTTATTTCGTATTTCTTAGTATGGTTATGTCACAAAGCTCTCTTACCTTATTTCGTATTTCTTACTATGGTTATGTCACAAAGCTCTCTTACCTTATTTCGTATTTCTTAGTATGGTTATGTCACAAAGCTCTCTTACCTTATTTCGTATTTCTTAGTATGGTTATGTCACAAAGCTCTCTTACCTTATTTCGTATTTCTTAGTATGGTTATGTCACAAAGCTCTCTTACCTTATTTCGTATTTCTTAGTATGGTTATGTCACAAAGCTCTCTTACCTTATTTAGTATTTCTTAGTATGGTTATGTCACAAAACTCTCTTACCTTATTTCGTATTTCTTAGTATGGTTATGTTAGCTCTCTTATTTCGTATTTCTTAGTATGGTTATGTCACAAAAGCTCTCTTTTACCTTATTTCGTATTTCTTAGCGGTTGTGTATTTCTTAGTATGGTTATGTCTAAAGCTCTCTTACCTTATTTCGTATTTCTTAGTAGTTATGGCTCTCTTACCTTATGTATTTCTTAGTATGGTTACAAAAGCTCTCTTACCTTATTTCGTATTTCTTAGTATGGTTATGTCACAAAGCTCTTACCTTATTTCGTATTTCTTAGTATGGTTATGTCACAAAGGTCTCTTACCTTATTTCGTATTTCTTACTATGGTTATGTCACAAAGCTCTCTTACCTTATTTCGAATTTCTTAGTATTGTTATGTCAAAAAGCTCTCTTACCTTATTTGACAGTTCTTAGTATGGTTATGTCAAAAAACCAGCCCTTTGCTTGACCATCTATGCTCACAAAAAGAGCAAGAATCTTGCTAGAGGCTTTGTTTGTTTAATTGAAATTTACCTCATCCACCATATGTAGCGATCTCAGGTTGAATTAAGAGGAAACATCAAGATGAAAGAGAGTTAAAAGTGTGAGTAATAGGAAAGAAGTGGAACCTACCAGCAGTGCCCGCCAACCACCCACTTGCTAGAGGCAGTGCATGTACAAGTCTAATGAGAAACTGCGAACAGATGCTAATTTTGTCTCATATTATTATTATGATTGTTTTTCCTCACACTCACACACAATAATGAATTGTTTATACATACATGTAATCAGAAAGCAATGATTCTTATCTTCTGCTCTGCCTTCTTCCTCATCAAACTGATTGAGTTGATTTCTGAGTACCGGTAAATGTATTGCTGTTTAATACTGCACTGCTACTCACTGCTAGAGTCAGATTGCAATGTTAACAAATGTCGTCATTTGATTTTACCTACAAATGAGAGACAGAGTACCGGTAGCTTGTTTGTTCTCTCCCCTCTCCCTGCATTTGCAACAAAATACTAAATAAATTGTCTCCCCCTATTTTCCAGCTTTTTGCTGCTTGTTGTTTTGTTCTGGTTTGTTTTGTTTTGCTTTGAGAATAAAATGTATACACGTATATGTGTGTGATTTTGAAGTAAATCATTCGTCTGATTGAGTGATTGCATTTGAATGATAACTGAATTCAATCATCTTCTTTTGGTTTTCTTTAATTAAGGTCTCGTTTATTGCTCAAATGTAGCATCAGTGGTCGAGCGATTAGGCTGCCAGACTGGGGATCATAGGTCTCGGGTTCGAATCCTAGCGAAGCTAGGTCCGACATGTTCCTTGGGAAAGACACTTAACAGGAATTTCCCCCACTCTACCCAGCTGCAAGTGGGTACAAGCACTAGCCTGGGAGTAAAAACCTGCATTAGACTAGCGTCCTAGCCAAGAGGTGATTATTATCACCTGTTCTGCTTAACGCTATTGAAACCAGGATATAAGCTTCAGCTCTATGGGCTGTAACGGTCTTGAAAAAACTTTACCTACCTACCTACCTACCTACCTACCTACCTACCTACCTACCTACCTACCTACCTACCTACCTACCTACCTACCTATGCTTTGGAGTGAATTGCAAAAAATGTGAGTGTCCGTGTCACTGCAGGGAGAAGTAATTTACAATGTCCTCAATATCTGTTGTTATTTGTAATGTAAAGAGTGATCATCATGATCCCTAAACTTTGTTACAAACTGTAGGCCTACTGTGTGTGAGTCTACATTGGTTCATCTTCTCTGTTTATTGGTTCATCTTCTCTGTTTATTTGTCTCATCATCGCATTTGCTGTTAATTTTTCTTATGAAGAAAAAGAAGAAAAAAAAAGAAGAAAGAATTAGAGAAATTGCATGTGTCACATTTTTTTGGTTGAGAAATTGCATTTTTACCAAATATGTGACGGATTACAACTCAATTTCTAGTGATATACTCTGATACCTTGAATATTGTTTTCTTTTTTTTATGAAAGTTCAATTGAAAGGCTTTGTTGTCATCTTGGTTATATAATGATGGGTTACAGTTAAAAATCAATTTTAAAGTTAAGGCTAAGTCAGATTATTCAAAGCATGGCTTATTATTACATGTACATTACTTCATCATTATTTTGTTAATGTGGAATTCAATAAATACTTCATTTATTAGCTTTGAGAATATATATATACATGTATCTTTTTTTATTCCAAGTAGCATTTTTCATTAACAACATATTTCATGAAGAGGATTTTCATGTTCTTTGACTGTCTTTCTCTCTCTTTCTATCAATTTTGATAATAAATATTTTTTAAATTACTGTCTACGTATGTTTAGTTTCAGACACAATTTACGTCGAGATTTGAAAGTCGCTATACTTCAACATGCTATTTCTATCAATAAATTTGTCCGTAAATTGTTTACACATATCTTTAAATTTAATGCTTTCTCACCCATTAAAGGGTTTAAATATAAAAGAATATGGTAACCGTATTGCGTGCTGTAGTATATTCTTCACCAATAATATAGTGAGCTATGCTTGTTATCAATGTAAATAAAAGAATAAAAAATTGTTTTGCTGTGACACTGTTTTCAAGTCTCATTGAATTATTGCATCCTCATTGTAATTCTCTTTGTTTTGAAAAGTCTCATTGAATTATTGCATCCTCATTGTAATTCTCTTTGTTTTGAAAAGTCTCATTGAATTATTGCATCCTCATTGTAATTCTCTTTGTTTTGAATGACATCCTCATTGTAATTCTCTTTTATTAACACTGCAAATTTTTACTCTTTGGGTGACTTATATAACGTTCATCCTGACCTTAACCATAACTCTTAATTATATACAAACTCTTAATTACATACAGTGTATATACTTACGTCTTTACTTGCTCATAACAGTTTTTTGTGACACATATTTAGCTGGAAAAACCAGTCAGGTATCAAGATAACCATGACCGCTCAATTAGACAATTCTGTCTTATAAAAGGATGCACTGTGCTCTAAACTTCCTAAATAGAATCTACTTCTACTTTTACTCTAGGCATTTCATTTTAAAATGGGATACAAAATTTACATCAGATTAAAGTGAGAAAATAAGAGTAACTTTCCCTAAGACTAGAGCAGTTCATCTCAAACTATCTGATGTAGTGGACTGGTAGTTGTTTTTTCCAATGTGCCACGGACTGGTGAGCAAAACAAGCACAGTACTTGTATTCATAGTATAAAAGCAGCAGATTCTTTATCTCCATGTACCAACAGACGATGGCCCACGTACTGGTCACCGGTACATATATGACACTTTAGTAGTACTGGACTAGAGTACGGTGACGTGAATAAATCCTGGGTCAGTCAGGGCTTTGAACCAGGGTCATTGTGCTTTTCAAAATGAAACTCCACAACACTACTGACTGTATCATTGTCACAATGCCTCAAATCGACCAGAAAATCACTAGAAATTTACATTAATCATCTTAGCCCTTGATTTTAACTCTAATCTCCTTGGTTGACTGACACTAATGGCAGTACATGTTATATTGCGGCCAATGACTTTCCCTTCCTCCCTCCTATGGGAGGCTACTGACAAGGTCCTGCTGCTTTCTTTCCGTTCTTCTACGTTTTAGAGGAAATCGGTAGTCAGAGGCAAAGTGTCTGCCTCTCACTCTCAACCAAAATGTCCAGATGGTTGTAAAATTTTCTTGATTTTTTTTTGAATATCGGATAGATGCCTAGTTCCAAAGGAGGTCCTGTGTGCAGATTACAAAATTCTGTGCACGTTGATCCTGGGCAGTCAGGCAAAATTGAAAAAAAAACCTACCAAAACTCCCAGATTACCTTAGCTGCGGACGTGGGTAAATCAAATCAAATAAATTAAAATCCACATTTCGGTTTTGGCTATCATCTTGTGGTTTCCTGTAAGTAAAAGTTCAGCCTGGGCTTCTTCTTCTTCCTGTCCAATGAAAAACCGTGAGTCGTGGAGGACCAATATACAGTTACATCTTTTGTCCTAATAAGTTGACAGTTTATTAGTAGTTTCTAAATGAGTCCATGTTTCTAGAATCGATGGTATCTTGACTAAGACTAAGAGAGTTCCATACGAGTGGCAGATGGAAAAAAACAAGTACAGATGGCTCATTGCAAACAGTGGATGAGGATCACTCTATTTAATCAATCAATTTTCCTTTCTTCAAGCCAGTAGTAGTAAGCAAAGACACACGTACGAAGAGAATCCTAAAATTGCTTATCTAATTACCTATTCTTATGATGAGAAGGAAGAAATAAGTAAGGGCATTTACAAATGTGTTAGTCCAACTCTCTTATATCGACATCACTAGGACCACCAAAGTTTGTCAATATAAGAGGTTGTCGATGTATCACACAGAGCAAACCAATAAAACAAAGGGACACCACCAAAAAAAGCTATTCTACAACATCAATCAAAGGCAATGTGTGGCCCTAAAAAGAGCTGTTTTGAAGAGGGTGAGAGCACTGCTGGCTCCTATTTTGCTGGTGTGAAGAAATCATTGATGGTCGCCTGATTCTGTATGTAGGGAATCATTTCACACACCTTGTCTTCTGCCTGTGCAATCACGCCAAACAGTGCGTCACCTTTGGTGTGCTGCCGAGCAAAGTGTTTCACAGTTTCAGTCTCAATGTCTGCTTTTGCTTCCTTGCGTTCTCATTGGCTTTGATTGGTCGAAGAGTATGCGTTTTAATTGCTTCAGGGTGCAGTATTTTCTTGATCTACAGGCATGTGTTTTCATTTGCCAATTCTTGGCTTTCACTAATCAATTTACCGGCCATCAACGGACATTTATGTTGTCTATAGACTGATTATTGCTTGCACCGACAAAATCGGGAAGTCGATATAAGGGGTTTGAGTCAAATTCACGTCGACATATCAGTGTTTGTTTTACTAATGATATATAAGGGGAAAAAGGGACTAGGATATGACGTCCATATATGCAGGATGTCAATATATGCGATGTCAATATATGTGGGTTGGACTGTATATGAATTCGAATAGCAAGACGACTACAATACAAAAGGATTTGATTTAACCAGGGTGTGAACTCCAGCAATATTACGCTACTACACTGTGTGCCAGAAGACAACTGAAAAGACTCGGAAAAGTCCTAATAAGTGCAGTGAAGACGTGTGTTGAAAGGAAATTTAAAGGAAAAGAGGATAGCTGATTACACCAATGACAGTTTTTGTTTCAATTGAATTTACCCTGTCCACCACATGTGATGATCTCAATGTGTATTAATAAGAGAGGGAATAACAAGAAGAAGGATAAATGATAAGACTAAGAGTAAAAAGTAAAAGTGAAAGGAAAGAAGTAGAACCTACCAGTGTCCCCCCGCCAATCCCCTATCCCACAATAACAGTGAAAAGAGATGAAAAAAATAGAGAGAGAAGGAAGGAGGGAATAGTACACACGTATAAGAAAACGGAAACAAAAGAATATCAAAAGATGACAATATATTCATATCCTGTCTCTACAGATCAATCTCCTTTATGCCGATTTGTAACTCACACAGGTACCACAGTCATACTTTTCTTGTATTTGTGGAAAAGTAAAATGATTCATGGAATACCAGGGATTCGTCATCTATATTTTTAATCAGGGATAACACTTTAAGATATTACATGTTCATACATATGCAATAGGATAAAAACCAAGAAATCACGTGTGAACTAACAGCACCCTCACATGCGATTTAATTTCTGAAAAATTCCAAGAAGTTGACGGATGGTATCACTGTTGTGCACAAGCAAATAAACAACAGCAAGTACAAAATTCCTTCTTTCACTCAACCTATTTCATGCCACTCTCAATTTCTCTATTATTTCTCAATTTCATCTGCACACAAAATCTTCACTGTTAAGGGGGTTGTGGAGTGAACATTTTCCTGTTTGTCCTATCAATTTAACTTATGTATAGGTGTAATGGATATGGTGTACTGAGTTGAAATATATCTTTTTTTTCTGACCTTCCGGTTGCCATGGAAACGGCGGCCGTCATGGCTTTTGCCTCAAATTTTACCAAGTTCAATATCGATAGGTTTTTTCCTTTTTCCAAAAGAAATAATTCAAACTTGGCACACACCTTATTTGATACAATATCTAAATTTTAATCAGATCATATTTGTGTTTTATTAGTAAGTTTTCTTTTTATGAATTTTTGAAAATGGCATATGAGAACTACCAAAAATATACAAAAATATTGTACAAAAATTCAATTTTCCAAAACTATAACACATATAAAAAAAAAGCATCACACTATTTCTTTGTTTTCCCCCACTCATCATTCATACCAAATTTCATGAAGATACGTTCTGAAATAAAAAAAAGTAGATAGGAAATAAAGAACAAAAAAGGACATTTTGAGAAAATTGTATTTTTCTCTCATTTTCTAATATTTGAATATATTTTTCTCCCATAAACCTAAGAAAAGAGTAGGATAATACTTTGAAACATCGTAAAACATTGAGAGGCTCTCAACTTTTACTTATTGACACTGTTTCAAGTGCACCGGCACCTTTTACTCATTTTGAGATGGCACCTTTATATTTTGATAGTACGCAGCCGAATATGTTCCGTATTATCCGAATCTAAGGCAATATTCATAATAGATGCACAAAATATTTTTTTTTATAGTGTTTATTATGACGATCAAAATAATGAGTATCAACTTGCCGTACTTTAGATAATATTTCTAGCTTTTATTATATAACAGCTGTGTTGAAAGATAGGCCTGTATTGTTTCTAAAAATTCGTATAAATTCAAAGAATCGATACTGAGCTTTTTTATGATATCATTATGACGGGAATGAACTAGTATCGACTAGTATCATAGACTAGATTTGTCGCATTTTCGGAAAAAAATGGCATTCCCAGAACCCCTCCCCAAACTAGCGACCCCTGAAATGTTCAGTACTTTCTACATGTACCACCGCATCTTAAAAATGTTTCCCCAATGGAATTGTTAAATGAAATAGATGGAAAAAAATCTACTAGTAGAAGAGAAAGTTATTTTATTTTATACATGAGCTTCACTTGTTTCAAAATAATTCAGAGGTAAAACAAAAGTAATTAGGAATTCTTGAGCAGGGATTTCATTGTTCATTGTCATATTTTTATGACTTCAACAAATTCCTCTTCTCACTCATCATAAATCATATTTATTTATAATACAACCCCTGTAGGAAACTGCCATTTTTTATGAGAAGGGCTATCAAATTTGGCCATGGAGTTACCCAAATGAGCTAACTGTAAACTTCAAAGTGGTCATCATTAATTCTACTATTTTTTTCTTTTTTAAGATCATTTCAACTTCCATTTCTGTTACTGGCCTGAAGGTGTTAAAACTTCCCAAGAAAAAGTTTTCAAAACTGTTAAGATAACAGAAGAAAATGAAAAAATTTAATAGAACTAGAACCAGAACAAACAAAACTAGGGTGTTTGAGCTTTTAATTTTACCCGCAGCTGTTATTTTTAATTTGAGCAAGAACAATGATAACTGTGGATAATCCATGGAAAAATTTGGAAACTTGATACAGATCAGATATTAATTTTATAGAAAACTTAAAGCAAAAACTATATCTTAGAGTTCTAAATAAGACAAAGTTTAGAAACAGTCCACATATTAGTCGGTTTCCAAAGCTTTGAATCTAATTCCCTCAATAAATTGTACACAATCGCAGATCCTATTTACCTAAACAAACCTTCATGATTTTGCTAACCTTGTTGAAAGGCAAATGCTTAAATCTATTATTAATTCAGCTTCATGGAAAAACCACAATACAGAACATGCAGAAACTGCACCAATGAAAAATGAAATTTGATATTATATATAGATGTAAATAATCCTGCAATTTTGCGTAGGCACATTATCTAAAAGACATTTTACAAGGAAAATGATAAAAACGTCTTTTATTACCCTAAGCTCATTATGAAGGAAGTTGATAAATTATTTCTGTTAAAAACAAAAGAAGTACCCTTCAATTTAGTGATCAGCCTGATTGAAGAGTTCTTTATCTCTAGCCTACACGAGCCAGAAATTTGGATATTTTGCTCTATTGAAACGGAATCAAAGACGTTTTTTACCAACGTGATTCTGTTTTAATTTCTAGATTTTGATCTAGAATCTATAAATCTGTAAAAAAAAAAAGAAAGCTTTAGACTACTACTAATACTAATAATCAAATGCCCATCAACAGAGCATACTCACTGCCTTCATACAAACATTTTTGCATTGGATTCATTTCAAATGTAGACTCAACTTCAAAGTCTTGTTCTTGCCGACTGCATTCTAGATCTACAGAAATTCTACCACCCTTGCCAATCGTCTACACAATTCACCCGTTTAACAACAGGGTTTTCTGCTTGTACATCTGTAAAACTAAATATATAAAACTGCACATCTCGAACTTTGACCGCTCTAATCTCAGGAACTACTGCACCCACATCTGCCATATTTCACAGGTAGACTTCAAATAGTTTGCTTTAGGTTCTTAGCGAATAAACTCTGGGTCAAATCAGTATTTTAATTGATTGGAAAAAGATTGTTTTGCCTGTGATCCATGAAACTTTTTATTGTTATTGTTACTCATTCCTTTACTTCCAGTCATTAGATATGCAATGAAAAGTCCGCCTACCCTAAATATCGAATACTGCATCAGTACTTGACATCACCCTGTACCCAGTAACCTATTGTGTAGTTTATCGTTGAAAAAAAGATTGTGGTAAAAGAGTAATCATAATCATAATCATTATTGTCTACGAACATGCTTGTATTTCATAATTCTGAGTTGGTCGTTCTTTGTTCGCCAAAGGCTTTATGTCAGGCCACTAAGAGTAACCATATTTTGCATGCAGGTTCTAAATGATCCCATTATCGTTTTCATTTAAGGAGGTTTTCTCACCACAAGTGACGTCTAGTTATTGAAAATTTCATTGCTTCTCCGTCCCTGAAAAGAATTTTCATTCACCAAAAAGCTGCGATTTTGAACAGGTTTTATTGTTAAAAAGTTGGAATAGTATTGTCCATGCCTACCTGACGCCTACCTGCGCTGCGTAACCCAAGTTGACACAGGGAGGTATTAAATCAACAGCTACAATCTGGAAACATAAACTGAACACTGTGAAAATGAGCAATTAGTATGAAACTACTGTTTATTCATTCAACCGTAATAAGCCGATCGGTCTTTGAAATAAAATTTGACCAGACAAACTGAGCAAGGAAATAAACAACAAAACAATGTGAATCTAAACATGAAAATGAATTCTCAAGTTAGAGCAATTAAAGCTTAATGTATAAAATTAAAGTAATAATTTGACTTCACAGACAGAGCCGTGTGTAAGTTCACGAGGTGTTCAGATAATACGACATGAAAAGGAGATCATCAAAGGAATTATCTTTTAAAACTGGACGTCAAGAGTAGCAAAAGAAAAAAAGAAGAAAAATCCACCATAGAGCCTGAGCTAATCCTGATTTCTATAGCGCAAAGCAAAACAGGTGATAATAATCACCTCCAGGAGAGGACTCTAGTTTGATGCAGATTTTTACTCCCAAGCTAGTGCTTGTACCCATTTACACCTGGGTCGAGTGGGAAAATGCGTGCAAAATGTCTTTCGCAAGGAACACAACGTCAGACATAACTTTGTTCATCGACATCACTAAGATTAGCAAAAAGAGCATTTCAAATCTTTAAGTTTTCCTGGGACTGACATAAAAGGGATAGTAAAAAATCTTATATATTTATAAACTTGTATAAACCAAAATGTTTGGCCAATACTGTAAATATTCTTTGTAAAAGTAAAGCAGCCTAAATTATAAAGTCTAAGTTAATAATATGGCAACTTCATTTATACAATACAACTGTACACACACAAACAAAGAAGTAAAATCAACCAAGATTTGAGAGCACGGAGATAAATAGAGTAAAATATGTCATCATGAAAAAAATTGTGGGAAACACACAGACATACTACTAGTGAAGATTTTAGAATTGTCGTTCACCAACATGATAGACACCATATATTTATGTATGGAAGACAAACACAAATACTCAATCACCTCTTGTCAAATACGCAAAACAGTTGACTGTAAATCTTCAAGTTATTACTACCTTGCATCAAAAACAGAATTTTCTTATCAACTTGTGAACAGAAACTCACTTCTGAATCATACAAAGTCCCTGAGCTTTGACATTGCTCTACACAGCACGTTGCAATAACATAGGTCACAACTTAAAAAATGTAAACATTTATATCTAACCAATCATAAAAAATGTAAACATTTATATCTAACCAATCATAAAAAATGTAAACATTTATATCTAACCAATCATAAAAAATGTAAACATTTATATCTAACCAATCATAAAAAATGTAAACATTTATATCTAACCAATCATAAAAAATGTTTTCAAGACAGCTCAACAATGCAAGTGATTTGATTTCTGCAACTGAAAATACTACACATAACACTTCAGTTAACAGTAACTGTGAGCACAAGACCCGCTAATTCCAGCTACTGTGAATCATAGTTTATATTTTACTAAAAAAAAAAAATTGTTAAGCTAGAGGCTCATTTTGCAGTTGACTATAGTCAAATAAACAGGTGTAACTATATACAAAAAGATTTATTTCAGATAAAAGTAGTGTAACATGTTAAGAAAAAAATCAATAATTTCTTAGTCAACATCACACTGAATGTGAGCTTTGTAACATAAAAGAAAAATAAACAGGAATTTGTTCCACATGGTTTCAAATAATTTGTTCATCTTTGTGCGAAAATTATTTGTTCAACACAGGTACATTGATGGATACGTAAAAAAAAAAGGACACTTTTCTTCAAATCAAACATAGAACACTGATGCATAGTTCAGAGAAACTTGAAACTCACACACACACACATTTCATTTTCCCACAAATTCCTGACAGATGAAAACAAAAAGGCGCCGCTTTATCTTCACTTTTTTCTTTTACATATGTTCTGGGTGCTCCTGATGCAGTCTATGAGAGAGTTGACACTGAGCTCCCCTTTGCAAATCTTGTGGACTGCTGTGAACAAGGGAAACCTGGTAGACACAACAAAATTACAATGAAAAAATTGTTTTCCCTTATGTTAAAGCTGCAGATGTATACCTTTCGAGGTGTATACCTTTCCAGGTGTATACCTTTCGAGATGTATACCTTTCGAGTGTATACCTTTCCAGGTGTATACCTTTCGAGATGTATACCTTTCGAGATGTATACCACCTTTGTATCTTTCGAGATGATCACCTTTGTCAGATTGGTAGTACGGTAAGTGCTTGCGTGTGGGTGTGTGGGTGTGTGCGGGTGTGTGCGTGTGTGGGTGTGTGGGTGTGTGGGTGTGTGCGTGTGTGGGTGTGTGCGTGTGTGGGTGTGTGGGTGTGTGCGTGTGTGGGTGTGTGGGTGTGTGGGTGTGTGGGTGTGTGCGTGTGTGGGTGTGTGCGTGTGTGGGTGTGTGGGTGTGTGCGTGTGTGGGTGTGTGGGTGTGTGGGTGTGTGGGTGTGTTTATGTGAGGAGAGGGGTTGGGTGGCATATCTGTTAAAGGGGGAAAGTTTCTTGTCTCTTGATTCTTACTTTCATTTTCATTTTTAATTCTAGGTGTATTTCGTTTGAGAGTTAGATAACATTTTCATTTTAATTCTAGGTGTATTTCATGAACAGAGTTAGATAACATTTTCATTTTAATTCTAGGTGTATTTCGCCAACAGAGTTAGATAACATTCTTATTTAAATTCTAGGTGTATTTCGCCAACAGAGTTAGATAACATTTTCATTTTAATTCTACATGTATTTCGCCAACAGAGTTAGATAACATTCTTATCTTAATATTGTTCTTAATTTTTTTTAATGTGATCCCCAACTTTGATTGTAGACATTAAAATCTGTATTTTCATTCTAACACAGATCATACATTTGATTTATTGCTGACATTTTAGTTTACATTCTTAATTCGGTAATACAATAAACATAAGAAAGACCACCCCCCTCCCCAAATCAAAACGATGAAAATTATCCATCTAGTTTTGCTTTCTTAACGTACCTGTCTTCCATATTTCTAGCTGCCAACATGTAATTAACTTCAGCGGCTGTAGGAACGCCCTGCAGCTTTTGTCCATTGAGCATCTCTTTTTCTAGGACCTCAATAGACTGTAACAGACAAGGATAAAAAATTAGCAAAGATATAAATCATACTATATATGTATAGAGCAAGGTAAATATAAAGATGAAGATGAAACCGACAAAAAATAAAGATGGATCTATGGTACGTATCCTTGCACACATGCAGGCTCACTGACTGTACATCATTTATCCCCCCCAGCAGGCAATTTCAATCAAAGTCCTCAACTCTCTGGAGAGCATACAGTGCAGCAGCCTGTTAAGCACTTCGTACTAACACTGATCTTCTCTACCTATGGCTGGGTACACATTCACACTGAGTCAAATGAGGAAAGCATAATGAGTTACCTTGCCTAAGAGTACAACGTTGGGAAAACGCCACCATAGGCAACCAATGTAATCGTGATCACAAACTCACTAACCCACGCATACTCATCTACATACAATGTGGACTTCGCACTTATGGTGATCTCAGGGTGAATTAAGAGAAAATAGCAAGATGAAAGATAAGTGAAAGAAGGAAAGGAAAGAATTAGGACCTACCAGTTACACCCGCCAACCACCTGCATTAAGTTTAAACAAGGTTTTAAAAAATTATCTTGATTTGATTTACCCATATCTTCAACTAAGGTGATCTTAGGTTTTTGGCCAGGATTTTAATTTTGCCCAGACTGCCCTGTAGACAGCCAAGGGATCTCTAACATTCACAGAGTGTTGTGATCTGCACACTGGACCTCCTTTTATCGTCCGTCTCGATTGGGACTAGGTGTTGATTCACTCCACCTGGACCAGGGGAGTAGCTTTTGCTAGAAAAAAAAATCGAGAACTTTTTCAACCGCTGGCGGGGCTCGAACCCATTACCTTTTGGTTGAGAGGCCAACACCTTGCCTCCTGGACTACCAAGTCCCCAAAACAAGGTAGCAGAGAGTTTTGGCAGGTATCATTAAAAATATCGATTAAATCAATCCTGTCTAACGCGCCCGCTATCACCCTTTCGGGGGTCCTGCCTAATGTGCCCGCTAATGCCCGCTGAGTGCTGCCTAGCCAGAATTAGAAGGCTTGTTTATAAAACAGTTCTAGCGACAAATCTCGCGAGGTCACGACCTATCATAACTTTTTTACCCTATTCACGAGATTTTTAGAAGGAAGCAGAACTCTCCTACGTGGTTTGGTCAATATTCTACTTCTAATTTTGAAAATTCAGAGGTCGTTGACCGGAAAATGGCATTTCAACTTCAACGCATGTAAAGTTGGCTCCGCAATTGAGAGACGAACGGCGATTTAGGACCCAATAGAACCCTAAACCGTGATAAAAATGACGAAGACTCCGATATTGAAGAAGTTTTAACTGATTTGAGGATGACTAGGATGATGAAGAAAAAAGATGATAGATCTAGATCTAAATCTATTGACATCGAGGAGGGCAATGCGTTAGTAGACTAAATCGAAACTGCCGTGCTGTGACGACAGACCTATTTGACACTCAGATTGTACCATTTGCAGTGTTTAATGTTGTTAATATCAGTGTTTCTGTCAAATAAAATCATTCCTGTACATGAATAAATTTGAAAAATAAATAAACAACAAAAACATGGAAAAACGTATTTTAATAACAATGGGTGCAAACAGCGTGCAGAGTTATCTCCCTTGCTTAGGCATCCAGTCCAGTAGGCTAGTCAGTGAGTTAGGCAGGATTGGGTTAAATTCAACTCACATGGTTTGGGCACAGAATTAATGATAAGAGAATAGCTAAATCAGCATACAGGGCTAAAACCCAAGGCAAAAGACCAAAAGGCAGACCTCGGAGATAGTGGGAAGAAGATATAAAAGAGGCATTAAAGCAAAGAAATTCAACCTTGACAGAAGGAAACAGAAAATGTAAGGACAGGGTAGCCCGGAGAAAGGTCACTTCGGTATCTAAACTCACATGCCGGTAGGTAAATGGGAAATGATAAAGAAAGAAAGAAATTTGATTGAAATTTACCACGTCCACCATATGTGGTGATCTCAGGGTGAAATTAAGGGGAAATGTGTCTTTGAAATTTACCCAGTCCTCCATTGCGTGATATCAGGGAATTAAGAGGAAACAGCAAGACGAAATATAAGTGAAAGAAGGAAAGTAAAGAAATAAGACCTACCAACAGCGCCTTCGCCAACCGCCCCGCACGATGAAAGATAAGGAAAGAAGGAAAGGACCTACTAGTAGCAACCGCTAACCACCCCTTGCTAAGTGAAGTATGACAAAAACTACAACAAACAACAACTATAATGCACAAAATTGAGTAGCTTTGTATTCTGATTGTAATAAAACTTGGGCAAGCAATTGCTACCTTGCCAGTCTTGGCAAATGCCTCAGCTACCTCGTCTGTTCCGACCACCATAGCAAGTGGTGACTAAATCTGGACGCCACAACTCTCAAAGAACGCTCTAGTTTAGAACCTTCAAGAAAAAGGATGTAAATGAAAAATTAATTACAAATATCAGTCTTTCAAGATAATTTTGGTGGAGACTGCAAGAAATGGATTGATAGATAAATAGTTAGCCAGATAGTTTTTTTGTTTAATTGAATTTACCAGTCCACTATTCACGGTGATCTCAGGATGAACTAGCAGAAACAGCAAGATGAGTGAAAGATAAGTGTGAGTGAAAGGGGAAAAGTAGGACTACCCATAGAGAGAGACAGACTAACAGATAGATAGATAGATAGATAGAGAGAGAGAGAGAGAGAGAGAGAGAGAGAGAGAGAGAGAGAGAGAGAGAGAGAGAGAGAGAGAGAGAGGGGAGAGAAAGGGAGAGAGAGAGGGAGAGAAAGGGAGAGAGAGAGAGAGAGAGAGAGAGAGAGAGAGAGAGAGAGAGAGAGAGAGAGAGAGAGAGAGAGAGAGAGAGAGAGAGAGAGACAGACAGAGAGACAGACAGACAGACAGACAGACAGAGACAGAGCAGAAACAGAGGCAGAGACAGAGAGACACAGAGAGAGGACAGACAGACAGATATAAACGGACAGACAGACAGAGAAAGAGAGAGACAGACAGACAGAGACAAAGAAAGAAACACCTAAACAGAGAGAGAGAGAGAGAGACAGACAGACAGAGACAAAGAAAGAAACACCTAAACAGAGAGAGAGAGAGAGAGAGAGAGAGAGAGAGAGAGAGAGAGAGAGAGAGAGAGAGAGAGAGAGAGAGAGAGAGAGAGAGAGAGAGAGAGAGAGAGAGAGAGAGAGAGACGAGAGACAGACAGACAGACAGAGAGTCGGAGACAAAGACAAATGGACAAACAGTTTATACTGTTTAATTGAAATTTACCTCATCATCCACCATATGCAATAATCTCAGGATGAACTAAGAGGAAATAGCAAGATGACAGATACGTGAAAGAGGAATAAGGAAAGAAGTAAGACCTTCCAGCAGTGCCCACCAACTACCTACCAACTAACAGACAGATATGGAGATAAACAAACAGAATCACTCAGAGAAAAATTACAAAAAATCTCAAAGACCATCATGTGCCAGGGTGTGTAAATGATACTGAAGAAAATTCTTTAAAAATGCATTAATTCAATTCTGTTCCCTTACCTATTTAATAAATAATTCTTACACAATGAAGTAATTATAAAAAGACAAACTGCAGTATGCAAAGGAGTGCAACAAACTAAAGTCCTTTCAAGACTATCACAACCCATAGAGCCGGAGCTTATCCCGATCTCTATAACGCAAAGCGGAACTGGTGATAATATTCATCTCCAGGACACTACTCTGACGCAGATTTTTCTTTCCCAAGCTAGTGCTTGTACTAATTTGCACCTGGGTCGAGTGGGGAAAATGCGTGTCAAGTGTCTTTCTCACGAACACAACGTCGGACCTAGCTTTGCTAGGATTCAAACCCGGGAGGGACCCCATGATCCCCAGTCGAGCAGCCTGACAACTCGGCCACTGACACAACAACATAGAGTGCAAATATCACATTATTTTTTACCTGGATAGAAAACTTCACAAAACTTGATCATCTCCATGAGACCCAACCTGATAACGGCGGCTTTTGTGTTGTCAAGAAATCCTAGGCCGTCGGTAAAACCAGCAGCAGTAGCCACAACGTTCTGAAAGAGAGAGAATTTGACACAAACTTATTTATCACTCATTACTAAGATAGAAATAAATCAATTGAGATGGTTTGGGCATGTAAACAGCATGAATGACAATAGAATAGCTAAATCAGCATATAATGCTAAAGCCCAAGTTAAAAGACCAAAAGGCAGACCTCGGAGAAAGTGGGAAGAAGATATAAAAGAGGCAACAAAGCATAGAAATTTAACTTTTTTGGAAGGAAACAGAAAATGCCAGGACAGGGCATCTTGGAGAAAGATCATCTTGGGCATCTGAACCCATACACCGAAAGGTAGAATGGGAACTGATGAAGATAGAAAGAAAGACATGGCATTACAATTCAGATAGCGTTTTTTCAAACAAGAAGGAATACAATATGAATGGCAGACAAAAGACATTGATTGTCACTGCAGTAAGACACGACCTGAAAAGAATTTCAAACATATTAGCCAGCCACACTCAAACTAAAGACCGTTTCAGACCTGGAGGAACTTTGATATATAACAGGAAACAGAACACGCTACGAAGCAGCCCTGGTTGTAAAGTCTAACGACTATTCTATGCAAGTCAAACAAGTCATTACAGGCTGGTACCAACAAAATGTTTTCTTCGGTCTTATATATTTACAATGGAACAAAAAAAGTCAACACCTTCAAACACCCAAGAAGGCTTGGATTCTAAACCACATCAAATGCATTACAATGTCAGGCGCTGGTACTTCAGTCGGCAGAGCGACTGACTGCCACCCCAAGTTTTTGTCCTTTTGCACATTGAAAATCCTCACCTTCAAAGCTCCACACACTTCCACAGTAGTGTTGTCATTCACAACGACAATGCGGAAGTAGTTTGTCTCAAGACTGACGGAGTATCTTCACAATGTTCTCAGTGTCCTTACACCCTGCAATGAGATTTGAATGACCGGTAAACACAAGAGTCATAGTCACCAAACATCTAAGAAAAGCTAGAAGATGTATATACAAACTATTCAGAGATCATAATCATCTGTCCCGTGTTCAATGTGTAAAGTTAAAGAAAACCTTACACAATTATGTGTTGAGCAATGAAATTGAAGGACACAAAAATATTAATTCATTAAATGATACACCTGATCGTAAACAGTTAAAGATAGCACTGTGTTCACATCATACTTAAAAGACAAGCTCAACAAAATAATACAAATATATACAATACCAATGGTTTTATTAGTTTATGTCAGACGTAATGAAAGCAATGGTTGTTGACCTGAACTTGACTCCATTACAACAAATTACAGAGTCTTTGAACTAAGAGTTTTCAATGATAAATTTGAATGTAGATATTTTGAAATCTTAGCAGCAGTCTACAGATGCCTTGCATGTCATGTAATAAATATGAATTATCTCAGTAGACAGATAAGATAAGATAAATAACTGGGTGGTTTTTTCCACTGAAATTTACCCCATCTACTATATGCGGTGGTCTCAGGGTGAATTAAGAAGAAAAGCAAGGTGAAAAGATAAATGAAATGAAAGAAGAAAGGGACCGACCTGCTAGCAGCCCACAACTGAATAGGCAGATAAATGAATGGATACATATATACGAACAGATAAATGAATAGATACATATACACGAACAGATAAATGAATAGATACATATATACGAACAGATAAAAATGAATAGACACATATATACGAACAGATAAATGAATAGATACATATATACGAACAGATAAATGAATGGATATATATATATACGAATAACAGATAAAGATAGACAGAGAGAAAGACAAACAGATAGGCAGGATAGCAGACAAATAAATAGATAAATTGATATACCAGTTACCAGACAGTCACATAAAATAAAAATAAAAAAGACAAACAGACAGGCAAATGACAGACATGATATGTCGGTGTTTCAAATGAAAATGTTGCACGCGCATCTGTGCTTGTGTGGTGTTAGTCGAATGAAACCATACACTCACATTATATTTTCATATTAAAGAGACAGATTTAGTATTAGTTTGAGACAGAGTGCATAGAATGTTGTTTTCAAACACGATGTGAAATCAGTACTTATATCTTTGGGTCAAAAAGGCTGAGTACAAATAACGTCAGCTGATGAGCCGACTTGTGGTTGAGACTGTTTTGGAGAAGTAGAGTCTGACTTCTCCATTGGTAGCACATATTTCTTCCCTTCATTTGTCTCTTAGTTAGTTAATGAATTTGTGAGTAAACGGGAAAATGATTAATGTGTTACGTATACACGTAGAATAGATAGGAGTCAGTCATTCAATGGTATTCTTCAAGGAGCTTATAATATGATTGCTAATCTTATTCTCCGATGAGTTTTGACTCTGCCAACCTTAAGCATTGCTACTGATTAGGCTATAGTTGATATGCCCAAGAATTCATAATAGATTTTTGCGCTTGAAATGCTATATTCCCCTCTCAATTATTTCAGTTTTGTCTGTGATTCATTTGATATTACTTGCTACGAAGCCTAATTCCTAATGAATCTTATTTTCATATTTTGACTTTATCACCTCCATCTTGATTAAAGCAACTTGTTTTTTGAAACAAACAAAACTTGTGCTTCCAGTAACTCTTACATTCACTATAAAAAAGATTAAAATCTATACAAATAGAGGCCAAGTAAAGGAAATAAAAGAATCGTGAAAACATTGGATTAGTTTAGAGAAAGCTGCACTATTAACTGACACTTAAAATTCAGTTTACCCCAAACTTCAAGATAGTGGACATGGCAACCGCTGACGTTGAATCTTTCCATACAAATTCTGGAATCATGGTAAAACATTGTGTCACAATGAATGATAATAGAGAAAAAAATGCCAGAATTTACTGGAATAGTCCGCACAAATACAGAGGGAATGGACAGAAGAAACAAATTCGACATAGAAGTTAGATCTAATCCATGACCACTTTGTCGACAACCAATCGCCTTGCTATGAAAAGACAGTGTCAACACCAATCGCCTTGCCATGAAAAGACAGTGTCAACACCAATAGCCTTGTCATAAAAAGACTGTGTCAACACCAATCGCCTTGTCATAAAAAAAAGACTGTGTCAACACCAATCGCCTTGCCATAAAAAAGACTGAAATAACACCAATCATTTTGTCATAAAAAGACAGTGTCAACACCAACGCTCTGCCATAAAAGAGTGTCAACACCAATCACCTTGTCACAGAAAAGACTGTGTTGACACCAATCGCCTTACCATGAAAAGACTGTGTCAACACCAATCGCCTTTACCATGAAAAGACTGTGTCAACACCAATCCCTTTGCCATGAAAAGACTGTGTTGTCACCAAAAGCCTTGCCATAAAGACAGTGTCAACACCAATCGCCTTGCCATTGACACCAATAGCCTTGCCATGAAAAGACTGTGTTGACACTAATAGTTTTTGCCATGAAAAGACTGTGTTGACACCAATAGCCTTGCCATGAAAAGACTTGACACCAATCGCCTGCCATAAAGAGACTGTGTTGACACCAATAGCCTTGCCATAAAAAGACTGTGTTGACACAAATAGCCTTGCCATAAAAAGACTGTGTTGACACCAATAGCCTTGCATAAAGACTGTGTTGACACCAATCACCTTGTCATGAAAAGACTGTGTCAACACCAATCCCCTACTATAAAAAGACTGTGTTGGACACCAATCGCTCTTGCCATAAAAAGACTGTGTTGACACCAATAGCCTTGCCCATAAAAAGACTGTGTTGACACCAATCGCCTTGCCATAAAAAGACTGTGTTGACACCAATAACCTTGCCATGAAAAGACTGTGTTGACACCAATAGCCTTGCCATAAAAAGACTGTATTGACACCAATAGCCTTGCATAAAAAGACTGTGTTGACACCAATAGCCTTGCCATAAAAAGACTGTATTGACACCAATCGCCTTGCCATAAAAAGACTGTGTTGACACCAATCGCCTTGCCACGAAAAGACTGTGTTGACACCAATAGGCTTGCCATAAAAGACTGTGTTGACACCAATCGCCTTGTCATAAAAAGACTGCGTTGACACCAATCGCCTTGCCATGAAAAGAGAATGCACTACCAACCAAGCTAACTATGCTCCTTGGAGCTCGAAGCACGACTATGGTTAAATGTGTTTAAAGTACAACTCTGTTTTGCGTATTGTTTCTCCGATCTGAGAGTAAACATGAAGGGTTTCAAAGTATATAAGGATAAGAGCAATTATCAACTGCTACTAAATAGGTACTCCTGTAAAACCCAAATAAATGACAAAGATATATTAAAAAATTCAAAGGACCATGCATTACTTTTATTGACATGCTGTTGTAAAGAGCTGCTTTAAATGTCTTCTTCTTTCTTTTTTTTTTACATTTCTTGAGATGGAAACATCTAAAACATAATTGAATTTAGAATTCCACAAAGGCACATGCATTTTAAAAAAATTGAAATAATCAGAAGAATCACCAAAGAAAACCCCAAAACAAAGCAAGAACCAAAACGTTTTAAACACCACAAAGTAATCGCACCTATGGTGGCTTCACAGTAATTCTCCTTGGCCACTTCATTGGCAATATTGGCACCCATGAGGACAGCACATTCAATGTTGAGGATATTTTTGACCACGTCCGATATGAGCAGAATTCCACCCCCTGGTGCTATGTCAAAACCCTGGTAAGACAAACAAAATCAAAACAGTCAGGTCAAGCAATAGCACATGACAAAAATAAATGTAATAATAATAATAATAATAATATTATTATTATTAATAATAATAATAATAATAATGATAATAATAATAATAATAATAATAATGATAATATTCATAATAATAATAATAATGATGATAATAATAATAATAATAATAATAATAATAATAATAACAAATAAATAATAATAATGATAATATACACATAATAATAATAATAATAATAATAATAATAATAATGATAATATTCATAATAATAATAATAATAATAATAATAATAATAACAATAACAACAATAATAATAATGATGATAATAATGACGAATAATATAATAATAATTATAATATAATACCAATATAAATAATACTATTAATAATAATAATGATAATATTAATACTAATAATGATAGTATTAATATTAATAAAAATAAAAAAATAAAAATAATAATAATGATGATAATAATAATAATAATATTAATGACAACAATATCTATAACAATAATAATAATACTTTACTCATTCCACAAGGAGAAATTTTAGTTACAAACATATAAAAATCATATGAATATAGCACATAGACAGAACAATGAAATACATGTTGGTGAATACAGACATACATATACATTACATACACATACACTAAATATCTAAATGCTTTTCTGATTGTTAACTATTCAAAATACTTTTCAAAACATGTTTACGAGTTGACAAAGAATTGAGGCAATAAGAATGCATTTGTTAAATAAGAAATAAGGAAATGATAATTGCTGGTATGGAGCACAACATAAAATTAATACATAGTTAACAAAACGTACTTGCTAGAAGTAAAATATGAAACTACTGCATCGCATAAATAAAATAATTTATTATGTTCAGTTCATTAAAAATATTGAACGGATAAGGAAACTTAATGCCTCATGATCAAGTTTTGTATTATCTTTGTAAACCCAAAATATTACCCGCTCAAATGCAAAAACATGTTTGAGAAATGCAATAATTTGCTTTTGAGTAACATTATCACTCAGTGCAAATATCGGCTAACTTAGCTTACCTTAATCAATGTGATAGCAATGGCGTTTGGTTTAATCTTCCCTTGCAGTTTATCACAGATACCTCGCACAAACTGGTGAGGCAGGACAAAGATAAGTATATCAGCTCCAGTGGCCGCATCCACGACATCCGGAATTGCAATCTGAAAAGGTAAAGATGGCACAAGGGACAATGAGAAAATTTGCTTCATTAAAGTCAATTCCGTCCACTGCAATCTCAGGACGGATTAAAAGGAAACAGTAAGACATGAAAGACTGGAATGGAAAAAAGCAGGTCAGGACCCACCAGTAGCACTAGCTAAAACTTAAATCGATGAGAGAAATTTGGCCCTTCACACGTTCACATCAAAACATCTAATACCTGTCCCTTCTGCCACCCGCCCAAAACAACAACAAAATTGATGTCAAAAACAACAATTAAACAAAATCAAAAGTTTGAAGCAAATTCTAAATTCTACAAAAAAAGCAATAGATGAATCAAAAGCAATCAGAGATTATAGAGATGAATCAATAGCAATCAGAGATTATAGAGATGAATTAATAGCAATCAGAGATTATAGAGATGAATCAATAGCAATCAGAGATTATAGAGATGAATCAATAGCAATCAGAGATTATAGAGATGAATCAATAGCAATCAGAGATTATAGAGATGAATTAATAGCAATCAGAGATTATAGAGATGAATCAATAGCAATCAGAGATTATAGAGATGAATCAATAGCAATCAGAGATTATAGAGATGAATTAATAGCAATCAGAGATTATAGAGATGAATTAATAGCAATCAGAGATTATAGAGATGAATCAATAGCAATCAGAGATTATAGAGATGAATCAATAGCAATCAGTGATTATAGAGATGAATCAATAGCAATCAGAGATTATAGAGATGAATTAATAGCAATCAGAGATTATAGAGATGAATCAATAGCAATCAGAGATTATAGAGATGAATCAATAGCAATCAGTGATTATAGAGATAAATTAATAGCAATCAGTGATTATAGAGATGAATCAATAGCAATCAGTGATTATAGAGATGAATTAATAGCAATCAGTGATTATAGAGATGAATTAATAGCAATCAGTGATTATAGAGATGAATTAATAGCAATCAGAGATTATAGAGATGAATTAATAGCAATCAGTGATTATAGAGATGAATTAATAGCAATCAGTGATTATAGAGATGAATAATAGCAATCAGTGATTATAGAGATGAATCAATCGAGTGATTATAGAGATGAATCAGAGATTATAGAGATGAATTAATAGCAATCAGTGATTATAGAGATGAATTAATAGCAATCAGTGATTATAGAGATGAATTAATAGCAATCAGTGATTATAGAGATGAGCACCAGTAATGATTATAGAGATGAATCAATAGCAATCAGTGATTATAGAGATGAATTAATAGCAATCAGTGATTATAGAGATGAATCAATAGCAATCAGTGATTATAGAGATGAATCAATAGCAATCAGTGATTATAGAGATGAATTAATAGCAATCAGTGATTATAGAGATGAATCAATAGCAATCAGTGATTATAGAGATGAATTAATGCAATCAGTGATTATAGAGGAATATCCAGATTTTTTGGTCTTTGTCCACATCAGTGATTATAGGGTGGCTCTATAGAGATGAATCAATAGCAATCAAACAAAATTTGAGAACATTTTCCAACCATCGGTTTGATTTGGATTTCATTTGATTTGATTTACCCACATCCACAACTAAGGTGATCTTGTGGGTATTTGGTAGGGTTACATATTTTGTTTTGCCTGGACCGCCCTGTAAACAGCCAAGGGATCTTCAACGTGCACATAGTGTTGTGATTTGAGAGAGAGAGAGAGAGAGAGAGAGAGAGAGAGAGAGAGAGAGAGAGAGAGAGAGAGAGAGAGAGAGAGAGAGAGAGAGAGAGAGAGAGAGAGAGAGAGAGAGAGAGAGAGAGAGAGAGAGAGAGAGAGAGAGAGAGAGAGAGAGAGAGAGAGAGAGAGAGAGAGAGAGACAGAGAGAGACAGAGAGAGACAGAGAGAGACAGAGAGAGAGAGAGAGAGAGAGAGAGAGATAGATAGAGAGAGAGAGAGAGAGAGAGAGAGAGAGAGAGAGAGAGAGAGAGAGAGAGAGAGAGAGAGAAATAGACAGGCACAGACGGACGGACAGACAAACAGATATATATATATATATATATATATATATATATATATATATATATATATATATATATATATATAGAGAGAGAGAGAGAGAGAGAGAGAGAGAGAGAGAGAGAGAGGGGGGGGAATCCCAACCAAATTGCAGTATGAAAATTCCTATGAAACAAAATCACCGTAAACAACAGAAATGCAGGAAACTTTAGCACGCACGTACAATCACAGCTCAGCAAATGCCACAAACAAACGAGTGAAGCAATGAGGAGAGTGAAAAACAAACGATGAAGCAATGAAACAAAACCGATGAAGCAATGAGGAGATCGCTCATGAAAACAAACGGATGAGCAATATCGCCCACAAAACCGATGAAGCAAAATGAGGAGATCGCCCATGAAAACAAAAACGAGGGGAGGGGGGGGAAGTTAATCTTCAGAGGTTGTCTTTGCCAGAGCTAGCAGGAAGTCATCTAAACTTGCACCTTGATAACCCTTGACTTTGATAACACAACAGTGCACAACACAGCACTACATCAGGGTCAGTTTCCAAGCCATTACATTATTTTATATTGTGTGTGTGTGTGTGTGTGTGTATGTGCGGGTTTTTATCGTTTTCGTAGTTTATGGGTCTTTATACGAACTGCCCTCCCCCTTTTTTTGGTTTTAACCATCTTTCCTCTTAAGACTGCCATGGCGTTCATTTATTCTCTTCGCCGCCAATAACTCCCCCTGCCCATTATCAAAACGGGGGGAGAGCGGGAGGCACATACGTTACAAAAACAATCCCGTTCTGACGTGATCAGAGACAATTCAGATTGAACAAGTCTGATTCCAACTTTTATTTGAAGTTACCAGCATTTTGTTTGTCATGAGCCACCTAGGTTGATTTTATCTGTACACACTTGAGTTCCCACAACCCGAAGCATGATCAAACGAGAGAGAGAGAGAGAGAGAGAGAGAGAGAGAGAGAGAGAGAGAGAGAGAGAGAGAGAGAGAGAGAGCGAGCGGAGGGAGAGAGAGAGAGAGAGAGAGAGAGAGAGAGAGAGAGAGAGAGAGAGAGAGAGAGAGAGAGAGAGAGAGAGAGAGAGAGAGAATACCAATTTGCGTAACCATAATACGCGCTCTATATTTCTGGTACTTTCATACAAAGTCATGAATCTGCCATTCCAGCCGAGAGCCATGTTTGACTTATCGCTCAAATACGTTGGCTATCATGGGCTACGAACCGCAGGTTTCATCTGATAGTACAGAAGCACCCGTCCATTTCAGTCCACCATTTGACGTCATCCCTGGGCGACACTCACCACGCATTTCTCATCCTCGACTCAGGTGCAAAATGGGCACAAGTACTAGCTTCAAAAAAAGTAAAACCCGCGCTCAGACTCAGCGTCCTGTCCAGGAGGTGACATTATTATCAACTGCCCTGGCGCCACGCTATACTGAGATATGTTCCGGCGAGCGGCAACAATGCCCTGGAATCTTACGTATGCCGCGATAGCACAGAGGAAAGCAAGATATGTGTGAATTGCCATGTGAAAGAAGGAAGGAAAGCACAGGTGAGGCTCATTCACCGCCTCAATCGTTATGTGAAAGAGGAAGCGACAAGCGCTTGCTACTCCAACACTAGAAACACAACAAACACAGACATTTCCTGGCATCCTATTCAGACACTAAAAACGAAACGATGGGCTTTTTTCCACCCACGTTGTAAATTTTCTAATGGCGACACGCCCATAGAGCCGAGGCCATCCCGGTTTCCCATAGTGAAGTAAAACATGTGGGATAATAACTATAAGACGATAATACCATCTGGGCAGGACGCTAGTCTGAAGCGGGTTTCTTTGCTCTAAGCTAAGTGCTTGCATTTTGCACCTGGTCAAATGGGGAAATGCGTGTCAAAGTAGTCAATGTCTTCTCAGAGGGGACTTCGGTGTCCAGAGGCTCAACCAAAAGATAGTGAGCCGGCCAAGGAACGCTTGAGTTCTTCGAGAAAATTCCAATTTCCCGCCCGTAGTATCGACCACCTAAAGTCCCACGGGAGACGGACGAGCAGCGTGAAACCGCAGGGATCGCAACACTGTGCACATTAAGATCGTGGCTGCTTACAGAAAGTCCGGGCACTAAATCTACCAAACCCTGAGATCACCTTAGCGGGATGTAAAATTAACAAATTCCTAAGGAAACACAACTGGGTGAAACTATGGGGATGGGCATCTCATGATCTTAGTCCTGTATTTCCACTATTGATGCCTGAACATCCATCTTCACGTCGGGCTCAGAAATAATGTCTTTCCAGCGTTCATTTTTTTGCTACAGGTCACTATAATTATCTTAACTCTCGCTCCTCATGATTCGAAACAAAAAGTACGCATTTTTCCTTTTCATTGGTGAACAACGACGCAGTAGGAACGAAAAGCTCAAGGGTCAAAGCGAAGGTTCCGTTAGTCAATATAATAATAATAATAATAATAAGGCCAATGCAGTAAAAATAACAACTTGTGCTCCCTGTGTAGCGAGCGGAAGCCTGAAATGGGGCCAGAGGTTCCGATCCACTTCACATTCAGTCTGTATTCATATTATGTTAACTTTAGCAAATAATATATATATATATATATATATATATATATATATATATATATATATATATATATATATATATATATATATATATAGAGAGAGGAGAGAGAGAGAGAGAGAGAGAGAGAGAGAGAGAGAGAGATTAGTCTTGTAGTTTCCTCCTCATTTACCGGGCAATCAGACTAACGCTACTGGGGGGGGGGGTTGTTGTTTTAATTCCAAAGCAATGTATTAGTACAATGTGGAAATAAACTTGATAACCTCTTCTAGCCTCGCTCGTGCAGTGACAAAATTTGTCACGCACGCGTCTTCGTGTCTGTGTGTGGCAACTAGATCTATGTTAACTATGTGCACACATACACATGACAATTATACCAGTAGTTTTAACTGTCGTGCTCAGTCACTCTAACCCGCCCCTTTTCCTCCCCTGACCAGTAGATGTGACAAATTGACGGTAGGTCCTTTCCTCTCTCTCTCTCTCCTCTCTCTCTCTCTCTCTCTCTCTCCTCCCACTCTCTCTCTCTCTCTCTCTCTCTCTCTCTCTCTCTCTCTCTCTCTCTCTCTCTCTCTCTCTCTCTCTCTCTCCTCCTGATCACGGTGAGAAGATCTGAGAAGGTCTTAAAAAACTACTGATACTTGTATGACACACGTGTCACCTCAAAAAAAAAAAATATCCGTTGCTCAATACACTTCTGTTGGGGAATTGAGTGAGAGAAGAACAGATCTTACGAGAAGATGGGAAGCCTGGGCCCCACCTAACAAACAATTTAAAAAATAAAAAATAATTAAATAAAAATAAAATATATACATATTTTTCAAAACATGAATGGGGTAAGTAAGGGGCTGTACTGTCAGAAAGCATCTCTCCCTGGGCTGGGTGAGTCATTGACCTGTCGTATTCTCCCCCAAAAGGTGGTCACGATTCTGGTCATCAGAGCATCTTCCCAGTGCAAGGGGCCAGGTCATTGACCTGTCAGAGTATCTTCCCCAAAGGCAGGTTGTGGTCATTGACTCCGTCGCCATCTTCCAAAGTAGGGGCCAGGTTGACTCCGCCGCGGTGGTTGTGGTCATTGACCTGTCAGTCTTCCCCAAAGGCGGCCAGGTCACTGGGACTCCGCCTCCCAAAGTAAGTGGGGCCAGGTCATTGACTCCGCTGTCAGAGTATCTTCCCCAGGTGCAGGGTTGTGGATTCGTCAGAGTTAAAAATCATTGATCGTCAGAAAAGCATATCTCCCGTGCGCAAGGGGCTGTGGTCATTGACCTGCTCAGGCTACTCCCCAAGGGGTTGTGGCTTGACTCAGTCGAAAAGCATCTTCCCAAAAGGTTGTGGCTCATTGATCGCCGGCGACCTTCTCATGACGGCACTGATTTTTGAGCCATCGCAGGACGGGCGGAGACCACTACACCAGAGAGCTTTGACGCCGCGACACGACAACGTGGTTTTCCAAGATGACCCATTCGCCAACAAAAGGCTCCACACTGTCGGCTAAGATGACTCATCTGTTAACAGTTTCACGGCGGTCTTCCAGGAGAAATGCTCAAATTTTGATTTTCATTTGATTTTTATTCACATCCGCTGTTCAAGACATCTGGGGGGGGGGTTTCTGCAGGATTTTTTAATTTTTTGCCTCTAAAAATATCAAATGAGGAACAAAAGTAGTAGATCTGCACACGGGACCCTCCTTTTTTATCAGTTCTATCTCGATGGGGACATCTGTGTCGATCCATCTACCCTCGACAGTAGATTTTACTTGAAAACAACAAAAAACACTCCTGGTGTTTTCAACCTTGCCGTGATAAACTTTTGGTTATGCCGACACCTTGTAGCGGACACCGAATCCGCCCCCTCCCCCTCATGCCCGAAACAATAGCAAACCTCTATGCCCCAAACAAAAATTCTTTCGAAGCAAACACGTTTCCAAACTGTCAGAGTTTGAGTCCCGACCTTTTTGGTTGGAGATCCCACCCCACCTGACGACTACTCCCTCCTTCCAAGGCACAGAAACACAACTAGCATTATTGGCATCCCGGAGCCCACGACTTACCATCTTCAAATCACCAGCATAGCGCCACAGAGACGGAGTCACATTATTTGCAAAATAAATATACGGTCACGGCGCAAGAAAACAACCCAGCAGTAAGATCAAGAATGAAAAGAAAGAGAAAAATACAAGCACAAAAAGTTCTTCAGGTAATACGGCCTGGGGAGTGGAGTGTGTACCGGTTTTTATAGCCGGAACGGGTGATATTAGTACCCTCTGAACGGGACGCTAATCTATTTCCAAGCTGTACTCGCAGAGTGTGTTCATTTGTACTAGATCGAATGGGGGAGGTGTGTGTTAAGATCTTACTAGTTAAATGTCGGACTGATTATGTTAGATTTGAACCATATGACTGGCGATCCCAAGTATGTACCATAGCTAATGACTCACCTGTATAATATCAATATGCTGAGTAATGAATTAAATAACAGGAATGGGGGTACGTGCAAAGGAAAACAAACACAATGCTAGTAAATAATCATAATTATAATAAATTGGGAAACTAAAATATAAAATCTCAAACTGAGCAGAGAGAAGTTATAACAAGTTCAAAGCTACAATTACTTAGGAGTGATATATATAAAACTCACAGGAAAGGCTGGGAGAAGAAATCAACCAGAGAATCTAAAAGGCAATGACAATATAATAATATAACAATCTAGCAAAGGCATTTATAAGTAAACAAGCATTGTCAACAAAAAACAAAATGGCAATATACAACACAGTTTATTGTCCTACTCTCCTCTATGGCTTTGAATTTGATTTGATTTACCTACATCCACAACTAAGGTGATCTCTGAGGATTTTAATTTTGCCGGACTGCCCTGTAAACAGCCAAGGGATCTTTAACGTACACAGAGTGTTGTGATCTGCACATGGGACCTCCTTTTTATTGTCCGTCTCTGATTGGACTAGGTGTCGATCCACCTACCTGGACCAGGGGGGTAGATTTTGCTAAAGAAAAATCAAGAAAATCTTTCAACCGTCGTTTGGTCTTGAACCCACAACCTTTTGGTTGAGAGGCCGACACCTTGCCTCTGGACTACCGAGTCCCCTCTTCTATGGCAGTGAAGCCTGGACCTTAGACAGTAGGGAATACAGTAGAGTACAAGCAGCTGAAAAATAAAATATCTCAGAAGAGTTGCATATGAGTACTAACAGAGACAAAATCAGATATATACAACAATAAAAGATAAAACCAAAACAGACCTAATAGAAATTAAGATATAAATTTAAAATCAACTCAGGTTGTTAATTTTAAGGCTTCCTTTCTGTGATCCCAGATATTAGCCCGCTAGTCTTCTATGATAACATTTTAATGTTATTTGTTGAAACCGGCTTTTTACGTGTATATTTTTCTTTTACTACTTTCTGTTGTTATTGTCTTGTTCAGCTTTTTATTGAAAATGTGAATATTCAGCATTCTTGTAAAGCATGAATTAGGACTTTGTTCCTTACTATTACGACTTAAAATATTTATACTGTTCATTCGCTTATTAGTATTATCAGATATCGGAAGAAATATTTTATGTGAAAGTAAGAAAATAGAGAATTCAAGTTCAAGGGTAAGATGTACGGTAACTTTTATATCTTCTCCTAATGATCATCATAAGTCCAATCACACGTCTATTCGATTTTTATCACTTAGTTTCAAAATTCAAAGTTAAAGAATTCAGGTACAGATGCCATTCAGCTTTGTTAAATGCTGATTGGTTACCATTGATTTGCATTGGATGTTATTCGTAGTGTTATGGGACCTCCTTTTTATTGTCTTCAATCTAACCTACATGCTCAGAATCTTTATTTTTCTGAGAGATCATCATGATACTAATAGTAAACTTTTTTATAACGCCACTTCTCATATTTAAAACAAAGAAGCTCTGGGCACTTTACAATGATTGATACGTTTTTGATGACACGAAAAACATAGAGAACATATGAACATTTTATAACATCAGTAATCAATGTATTCTTTAAGATATTCCATCACATAATTTAGATTTTGAATGTTTAACAAACTATAAAGGTGTGTCTTTAGATTCTTTTAAAGAATCGAAGGAATCACCATTCACTCAAAGCATGGGGCAAGTTGGGAATCATAAGTAGAAATGTGATTTCAACGACACTCTGTAATTTCACACCATAATGTATGAAGGGGACACATACATTTCAACATCATATTTGCATGCTCATTTTCATTCAAAGATTTATTTTAAAACTACTCTTTGTTTGCATGCACTCATGAATATGTATGTCTGTCACACCTGTGTATTCATGATGCATACCTGATGTGGTATTGGGTTCTACCAAGCTGAGGGTATGATTTTTGTGATTGAGATCTTTTGTGAGATCTTTTGGAGAGTTTTTGAAATATTAAAGTTGTGTCATGGTTACCACGTTGAATGACGCCACTGATTACATGGTATTATTGAAAATAACGATCCATCATTAGCTGCAAGTAAGCTTTGGGAAATAATTGAATAATAGTGAAAGTGAAGAAAGAATTATGATCATTGTATGGACATTGGGGTCCTCAGGCAAAGGACTTGCCTGACAGGTTGATATTCTTGGTTTGAATACTGATTTGAACGTAGGCGTTGTAACTTGAGATATCCATGGGATGGGGGAGGTCGTTTTCGAACTAGTAAGGTATGCTTTGTAGCCCACCTGTCTCTAATTTATGTCTCTATTTCTCTCCATCTGTCTGTCTCCTCTCCCTCTTTCGATCTCTCTGTCTGTCTGTCTCTCTCTCTCTCTCTCTCTCTCTCTCTCTCTCTCTCTCTCTCTCTCTCTCTCTCTCTCTCTCTCTCTCTCTCTCTCTCTCTCTCTCTCTATTTCATGTGCTGTAATTTTAATATGATGTGGCGTGAGAGAGGGACTCGGTAGTCCAGAAGCAAGGTGTCGGCCGCTCGACCAAAGGGTAGTGGATTCAAGCTTCACCAACGGTTGAACAATTTTCTCGAGTTTTTCGAGCAAAATCTACCATCTTGGTCGGAGACGGGTGATAAAAAGAAGGTCCTGTGTGCAGACCATGACATTCTGTGCACGTTAAAGATCCCTTGGCTGTTTACAGGGCAGTCCGGGCAAAATTTTTAAAAATCCTACCAAAAACCCTGAGATCGCCGTAGTTGTGGATGTGGGTAAATCAAATCAAATCAAGTAGCCTTAGAGGAGAGTCTGTAGCGTTTTGCTGACTCTAAAAGGTCCTGCCTTCGTGCGATTGTATCGCTGCATGCATATCATTATAATAATGATAATTCATTATGCTTCTGATTCTGCTATCACATCGACTTCGAATCACCGGCAGACCAGTGGGCATGCTGAGCTGAAATCATGTGTACGTTTACCTACGCAAACATGTGTTACGTCAAGACACGCATGTTTGGTCGGTAGTTAGAGAGTTCCAAGGTCAAACAGGCCATTTCTTGTACCCTGCTGACGTAGGCGTTGCAGCTGATTTTCTATACGATTACGTTTGTGGCGTTTGGCTTCTTGAGAAACACTGTTTGCTCAGTGGTATATACACCGTGTAACTCAATACTGCCATAAGAGGTTCAGATAACGTTTATATAGACCATAAATATATTGTAAAAGTCCACGCGATTACATACGATAGCATTACGTGTAATTGATGAATGGAAGTCATCCAAGTGACTTCAAGGTGAGTTTAGGACTTCGGGGTGAGTTTAGGACTTCGGGGTGAGTTTAGATTACATACGATAGCATTACGTGTAATTGAATGGAAGTCATCCAAGTGACTTCGGGGTAAGTTTAGAGGAAACGACAGGGCGAGGGACAGATGAATAAATGGAGAAGAAGGAAAGGATGGAAGTAGGACCTATCAGGCACACCAGCCAACCTCTCGGGTTTATCATAGACGAGGCATTCTGATCTAAGGAATGCAAAGAAAAGAATACTGCATGGTAATCCTGGGCATCTGCCAAGCCATTCCTAACTGTTGGTATCCGTTGCCTTGGTACGAAATGAAGAGGCGCTACGACAGCAAGCTCTCATGTCTTTGACTGGACTTTACCCACACCTACAACTAACGTCATCTCGAGGGGGTTTTGGGTTGGATTTTTTATTTTACCCAGACTGCCCTGTAAACAGAAAAGGGTTCTTTAACGTGCACTGTATTGTGATCTGCACACAGAACCTCCTTTTTATCATCCCTCTCCGATATCGATGCACCCACCTGAACCAGGAGAGAAGGTTTTACTCGAAAAATTAGCTACAACTTGAGAATGCTTTTCAACCTGCTAGAACTTGAACCCACGATCTTTGGTTGAAAGGCCGACTGCTTGTCTCTGGACTACCGAGTCCCCTAGCCTCTGATGTCAGTGTTGGTTTGTTTAGTTTTTTTCTTGTTTATATCTTTGCCATTTTTTTTGTCTCTCGTTGATGTTGTTATAGGTGTGCAGTTGGCGGGGCGGTGCTGGTAGGTCCTACGCTTACTTTTTTTCTTTTAATTCTTTCACTTATCTATCATCTTGCTGTTTCCTCTTTCTTAAACCACCCTGAGATCACCTCATATGGTGGACTGGATAAATTTCAATCAACCGAAACCCCTGTCCTTCTTATAGACCAGAGCTGGAACATAAATCCGTGTACATAGTGTACATAAATGATGTGTTTTATTTGTATCGCATTATATTTTACTACCACCTGAACGCGCTCTGTCTTGCATCAGCGTGTCTCCATCATTTATGACGTACACGTACAGGTTTGCAGTTGCATTGCCGTATGTACGACTATGGCGTCATCAAAGGGTCGATGTTTTGTGTGTGTATGTCTGTTCTCTTGTTTGTGTGTGTGTGTGTGTGTGTTTTAGCGTCTATCGTGATAAAGTTTGACCGTCAAATTTGATCTCGCGGGGCATTTATTACTCTACCAATGGCAGCTGTTGCAACCGACCAGTCGTGTCTGCCGATCAATATGGCCAGTCAATATATAATAATATAACTGGAACTGATCGAGTTTGGATAGTATCTCCCAACCTGTTGATCGTTTTCTTTTGTTTGCTTGTTCGTTTGTTTGTCTGCATGCGCCGTGACGCTCATCGACGCACATTGGTTTTCGCCAGTGTACACGTACCTGTATGTAATTTGTACGTATAATAGGTTTTCGCCAGTGTACGCGTACCTGTATGTAATTTGTACGTATAATAGGTTTTCGCCAGTGTACACGTACCTGTATTTAATTTGTACGTATGATAGGTTTTCGCCAGTGTACACGTACCTGTATGTAATTTGTACGTATAATAGGTTTTCGTACCAGTGTACACGGACCTGTATGTAATGTAATTTGTACGTTTAATAGGTTTTCGCCGTACATGTACCTGTATGTAATTTGTACCTATAATACGTACACGGACCTGTATGTAATTTGTACGTATAATAGGTTTTCGCCAGTGTGCATGTACCTGTATGTAATTTGTACGTATAATAGGTTTTCGCAGTGTACACGTACCTGTATGTAATTTGTACCTATAATAGGTTTTCGCCAGTGTACGCGGACCTGTATGTAATTTGTACGTATAATAGGTTTTCGCCAGTGTACACGTACCTGTATGCAATATGTACGTATAATATATGTACACGCTGCTACACATTAGGCGGATGTTTGGTAGATGTTTCCGTAAGCTGTGGGTTGGCGGCTGGCGGGGGCGCTGCTGGTAGGTCCTATTTTTTCCTTTCCTTCTTTCACTTGTCTTTTATTTTGCTTTGTTCCTCTTCATTCGCCCTGAGATCACCGCAATGGTGGCGGCGTAAATTTCAATGAAACAAAAAATCTGTGAGCGGTTTTGTGGGATACTGGTAAGTCCGACTTCTTTCCTCTCCACTCCTTCGCATGCCTTTTGTTTGTATCTTGCCGTTTCTTCTAAATTCACCGTGAGGTCATCGCATATGGTAGACGGATCGCATATGGTGAACGGATCGCATATGGTGAATGGATCCCATATGGTAGACGGATCCCATATGGTGAACGGATCCCATATGGTGAGGATCCGGATCCTGTGTGGTGAACGGATCCCATATGGTGAACGGATCCCATATGGTGAACGGATCCCATATGGTGGACGGATCCCATATGGTGAACTGATCCATATGGTATGGTGAACGGATCCCATATGGATCAATGTGGTGAACGGATCCCATATGGT
This sequence comes from Doris montereyensis, assembly GCA_037039925.1. NCBI lineage: Eukaryota > Metazoa > Mollusca > Gastropoda > Nudibranchia > Dorididae > Doris > Doris montereyensis. The sequence continues at coordinate 44,228 of JAXRKP010000120.1, forward strand.
GAACGGATCCCATATGGTGAACGGATCCTATATGGTGGACGGATCCCGTGTGGTGAACGGATGATCGCATGGTGAACGGATCGCATATGGTGGACGGATCGCATATGGTGGACGGGGTGAGTTGCAATGAAACAGACACATTTTCCGGAAGCTTTTATTCATGTCTTGTGGCTTCGATGGCTGAGTGGATAAGTTGACATACTTGGGATCATGAGGTCCTGTGTTCGAATCACAACATAGCTCGGTCCGACGTTGTGTTCCTTGGTAAAGACTCTTAACACGCACCTCCCCCATTCGATCTAGTTGCAAAATGGGGTACATGTACCGAAGTACAGCTTGGAAGTAAAATCTGCGCCAGATTAGCGTCCCGTTCAGGGTGCCTATTATCACCCGTTCGGCTTCATGCTATAGAAACCGGTACACGCTCCCCGCTCTACGGGCCGTGACTGTGACAACCCTGAAGGAACTTTTTGTGCTTTTTACTTTATTTTTTGTATTTTTCTCTTTTCTTTTCATTTCTTGATCTTACTGCTGGGTTGTTTTTCTTGCACCAAATTGACGCATTGCTGTTTGACACACAGAGAATGTGTGACACCGAGTGTCTCGTGGCTATGCTGGTGGAGTTTGGATGGTAAAGTCGTGGGCTCGGATCCTGTCAATGCTAGTTCTGATGTTCTGTGCCTTGGAAAAGGGGAGAGTAGATGGTCCAGAGACAAGGTGTCGGACTCTCAACCAAAAGGTCAGGACTTCAAACTCTGACAGTTTGAAACGTGTTTTTTTCTTCTTCGAGTTTCTTCGGGGTTTTTGTTTTGGGACATACAGGGGTTTAACTATTGTTTCGGGCATAAAGTGGGGGAGGGGGCGGATTCGGTAGTCGAAGGCAAGGTGTCGGCCTCTCAACCAAAAGTTTGTGGGTTCACGTCTCGGCAAGGTTGAAAACTTTTCTCGAGGTGTTTTTTTGTTGTTGTTTCAAGTAAAATCTACTGTCGAGGTAGATGGATCGACACATAGTCCCATCGGAGACGGACGATAAAAAGGAGGTCCCGTGTGCAGATCACAACACTATGCGCACGTTAAAGTTCATTTGACTGTTCACAGGGCAAAATTAAAAAATCCTACCAAACACCCCCCCAGATCATCTTAATTGTGGATGTGGATAAAATCAAATGAAATCAAAATTTGAGCATTTTGTTAACAGATGAGTTATCCTGGAAGACCATTGGTGTGGGCATTTTGTTAACAGATGAGTCATCTTGAAAGACCATTGGTGTGGGCATTTTGTTAACAGATGGGTCATCTTGGAAAACCATATTTGTTGTCATTTAGTGCGGCATTAAAGCTCTCTAGTAGTTAGTAGTAGTCTCCACCAAAATGCACGGTCTACCGATGGCACAAAAAATCGTGCAGTATGGGGAAGATGCTTTCTGACGGAGTCAATGACCACAACCCCTTACTTTGGGGAAGATGCTTTCTGACGGAGTCAATGACCACAACCCCTTACTTTGGGGAAGATGCTTTCTGACGGAGTCAATGACCACAACCCCTTACTTTGGGGAATATGCTTTCTGACGGAGTCAATGACCACAACTTCTGACGGAGTCAATGACCACAACCCCTTACTTTGGGGAAGATGCTTTCTGACGGAGTCAATGACCACAACCCCTTACTTTGGGAAGATGCTTTCTGACGGAGTCAATGACCACAACCCCTTACTTTGGGAAGATGCTTTCTGACGGAGTCAATGACCACAACCCCTTACTTTGGGGAAGATGCTTTCTGACGGAGTCAATGACCACAACCCCTTACTTTGGGAAGATGCTTTCTGACGGAGTCAATGACCACAACCCTTACTTTGGGGAAGATGCTTTCTGACGGAGTCAATGACCACAACCCCTTACTTTGGGGAAGATGCTTTCCTGACGGAGTCAATGACCACAACCCCTTACTTTGGGGAAGATGCTTTCTGACGGAGTCAATGACCACAACTTCTGACGGAGTCAATTACTTGGGGAAGACCATGTGACAACCACCCCTTACTTTGGGGAAGATGCTTTCTGACGGAGTCAATGACCACAACCCCTTACTTACACTACAATTCGTGTTTGAAAAGTACGTGTATACTGTTTTGTTTTGTTAGTTGTTTTTTTATTTTTTTATTTTTTTTAAATTGTTTGTTTTTCGTTGGTTTGAGGCCCTACCTCTTCTCATAGATCTGTTACATTCTTCTCTCACTCCAGACTACAGCAAGGGGTGTGATGGTGAAGACATTTGGCAACTAGGAATGAGATTATTTTTTTTTTGGTTGACACGTGTGTCATACAGAGTACGATATCCGTGGATAAAAGTGACCCAAGACCTTTCTCAGATCTTCTCACCGTGATCAGAGAGAGAGAGAGAGAGAGAGAGAGAGAGAGAGAGAGAGAGAGAGAGAGAGAGAGAGAGAGAGAGAGAGAGAGAGGGAGAGTGGAGAGAGAGAGAGAGAGAGAGAGAGAGAGAGAGAGAGAGAGAGAGAGAGAGAGAGAGAGAGAGAGAGAGAGAGAGGAAGGACCTACCGTCAATTTGTCACATCTACTGAGTCGGGGAGGAAAGGGGCGGGTTAGGGTGACCAGAGCCGCGACAGTTAAGACTACTGGTATAATTGTCATGTGTATGTGTGCACATAGTTAACATAGATCTAGTTGCCACACACAGACACGAAAGACACGCGTGCGTGACAAATTTTGTCACTGCGACGAGGCTAGAAGAGGTTATCAAGTTTATTTCCACATTGTACTAATACATTGCTTTGGAATTAAAAAAACAACCCCCCCCCCCCCCCAGTAGCGTTAGTCTGATTGCCCGGTAAATGAGAGGAAACACAAGACTAATCTCTCTCTCTCTCTCTCTCTCTCTCTCTCTCTCTCTCTCTCTCTCTCTCTATATATATATATATATATATATATATATATATATATATATATATATATATATATATATATATATATATTATTTGCTTAAAGTTAACGCATAATATGAATACAGACTGAATGTGAAGTGGATCGGAACCTCTGGCCCCATTTCAGGCTTCCGCTCGCTACACAGGGGGCACAAGTTGTTATTTTTACTGCATTGGCCTTATTATTATTATTATTATTATTATATTGACTAACGGAACCTTCGCTTTGACCTTGACTTTTCGTTCCTACTGTACGTCGTTCATTCACCAATGAAAAGGAAAGAGCTTCACGTACTTTTGTTTCGAATCGCGAGGCGAGTGCAAGATAATTATAGTGA
>JAXRKP010000120.1:52500-225000 GCA_037039925.1 Doris montereyensis
CTCTCATCGACGGGCAGTTTTAGCTAGTGCTACTGGTGGGTCCTGACCTGCTTTTTCCATTCAGTCTTTCATGTCTTACTGTTTCTTTTTAATCCGTCCTGAGATTACAGTGGACGGAATTGACTTTAATGAAGCAAATTTTCTCATTGTCCCTTGTGCCATCTTTACCTTTTCAGATTGCAATTCCGGATGTCGTGGATGCGGCCACTGGAGCTGATATACTTATCTTTGTCCTGCCTCACCAGTTTGTGCAGGTATCTGTGATAAACTGCAAGGGAAGATTAAACCAAACGCCATTGCTATCACATTGATTAAGGTAAGCTAAGTTAGCCGATATTTGCACTGAGTGATAATGTTACTCAAAAAGCAAATTATTGCATTTCTCAAACATGTTTTTGCATTTGAGCGGGTAATATTTTGGGTTTACAAAGATAATACAAAACTTGATCATGAGGCATTAAGTTTCCTTATCCATTCAATATTTTTAATGAACTGAACATAATAAATTATTTTATTTATGCAATGCGAGTAGTTTCATATTTTACTTCTAGCAAGTACGTTTTGTTAACTATGTATTAATTTTATGTTGTGCTCCATACCAGCAATTATCATTTCCTTATTTCTTATTTAACAAATGCATTCTTATTGCCTCAATTCTTTGTCAACTCGTAAACATGTTTTGAAAAGTATTTTGAATAGTTAACAATCAGAAAAGCATTTAGATATTTAGTGTATGTGTATGTAATGTATATGTATGTCTGTATTCACCAACATGTATTTCATTGTTCTGTCTATGTGCTATATTCATATGATTTTTATATGTTTGTAACTAAAATTTCTCCTTGTGGAATGAGTAAAGTATTATTATTATTGTTATAGATATTGTTGTCATTAATATTATTATTATTATTATCATCATTATTATTATTTTTATTTTTTTATTTTTATTAATATTAATACTATCATTGTTAGTATTAATATTATCATTATTATTATTAATAGTATTATTTATATTGGTATTATATTATAATTATTATTATATTATTCTCGTCATTATTATCATCATTATTATTATTGTTGTTGTTATTGTTATTATTATTATTATTATTATTATTATTATTATTATTATCATTATTATTATTATTATTATTATTATTATTATTATTATTATTATTATTATTATTATTATGTTATTATCATTATTATTATTATTATTATTATTATTATTATTATTATTATTATTATCATTATTATTATTATTATTATGAATATTATCATTATTATTATTATTATTATTATTATTATCATTATTATTATTATTATTATTAATAATAATATTATTATTATTATTATTATTACATTTATTTTTGTCATGTGCTATTGCTTGACCCTGACTGTTTTGATTTTGTTTGTCTTACCAGGGTTTTGACATAGCACCAGGGGGTGGAATTCTGCTCATATCGGACGTGGTCAAAAATATCCTCAACATTGAATGTGCTGTCCTCATGGGTGCCAATATTGCCAATGAAGTGGCCAAGGAGAATTACTGTGAAGCCACCATAGGTGCGATTACTTTGTGGTGTTTAAAACGTTTTGGTTCTTGCTTTGTTTTGGGGTTTTCTTTGGTGATTCTTCTGATTATTTCAATTTTTTTAAAAATGCATGTGCCTTTGTGGAATTCTAAATTCAATTATGTTTTAGATGTTTCCATCTCAAGAAATGTAAAAAAAAAAGAAAGAAGAAGACATTTAAAGCAGCTCTTTACAACAGCATGTCAATAAAAGTAATGCATGGTCCTTTGAATTTTTTAATATATCTTTGTCATTTATTTGGGTTTTACAGGAGTACCTATTTAGTAGCAGTTGATAATTGCTCTTATCCTTATATACTTTGAAACCCTTCATGTTTACTCTCAGATCGGAGAAACAATACGCAAAACAGAGTTGTACTTTAAACACATTTAACCATAGTCGTGCTTCGAGCTCCAAGGAGCATAGTTAGCTTGGTTGGTAGTGCATTCTCTTTTCATGGCAAGGCGATTGGTGTCAACGCAGTCTTTTATGACAAGGCGATTGGTGTCAACACAGTCTTTTTATGGCAAGCCTATTGGTGTCAACACAGTCTTTTCGTGGCAAGGCGATTGGTGTCAACACAGTCTTTTTATGGCAAGGCGATTGGTGTCAATACAGTCTTTTTATGGCAAGGCTATTGGTGTCAACACAGTCTTTTTATGGCAAGGCTATTGGTGTCAATACAGTCTTTTTATGGCAAGGCTATTGGTGTCAACACAGTCTTTTTATGGCAAGGCTATTGGTGTCAACACAGTCTTTTCATGGCAAGGCTATTGGTGTCAACACAGTCTTTTTATGGCAAGGCGATTGGTGTCAACACAGTCTTTTTATGGCAAGGCTATTGGTGTCAACACAGTCTTTTTATGGCAAGGCGATTGGTGTCAACACAGTCTTTTTATGGTAAGGGGATTGGTGTTGACACAGTCTTTTCATGACAAGGTGATTGGTGTCAACACAGTCTTTTTATGGCAAGGCTATTGGTGTCAACACAGTCTTTTTATGGCAAGGCAATTTGTGTCAACACAGTCTTTTTATGGCAAGGCTATTGGTGTCAACACAGTCTCTTTATGGCAAGGCGATTGGTGTCAACACAGTCTTTTCATGGCAAGGCTATTGGTGTCAACACAGTCTTTTCATGGCAAGGCTATTAGTGTCAACACAGTCTTTTCATGGCAAGGCTATTGGTGTCAACACAGTCTTTTTATGGCAAGGCGATTGGTGACAACACAGTCTTTTTATGGCAAAGGCTTTTGGTGTTGACACAGTCTTTTCATGGTAAGGCGATTGGTGTTGACACAGTCTTTTCATGGTAAGGCGATTGGTGTTGACACAGTCTTTTCATGACAAGGTGATTGGTGTTGACACTCTTTTTATGGCAAGGTGATTGGTGTTGACACTGTCTTTTTTATGGCAAGGCGATTGGTGTTGACACTGTCTTTTTTTATGGCAAGGCGATTGGTGTTGACACAGTCTTTTTTATGACAAGGCGATTGGTGTTGACACAGTCTTTTTTATGACAAGGCTATTGGTGTTGACACTGTCTTTTCATGGCAAGGCGATTGGTGTTGACACTGTCTTTTCATGGCAAGGCGATTGGTGTCGACAAAGTGGTCATGGATTAGATCTAGCTTCTATGTCGAATTTGTTTCTTTCTGTCCATTCCTCTGTATTTGTGCGGACTATTCCAGTAAGTTACGAAACATTTTTTTCTCCTATTATCATTCATTGTGTGACACAATGTTTTACACCCATGATTCCAGAATTTGTATGGAAAGATTCAACGTCAGCGGTTGCCATGTCCACTATCTTGAAGTTTGGGGTAAACTGAATTTTAAAGTGTCAGTTAATAGTGCAACTTTCTCTAAACTAATCCAATGTTTTCACGATTCTTTGACTTCCTTTACTTACAGCCTCTATTTGTATAGATTTTTTAATCACTTTTTTTATAGTGAATGTAGCAAAGTTACTGGAAGCACAAGTTTTGTTTGTTTCAAAAACAAGTTGCTTTAATCAAGATGGGGTGATAAAGTCAAATATGAAAATAAGATTCATTAGGAATTGAAGCCGTAGCAAAGTAATATCAAATGAATCACAGACAAAACTGAAATAATTGAGGGGAATATAGCATTTCAAGCGCAAAAAATCTATTATGAATTCTTGAACACTATCAACTATAGCCTAATCAGTAGCAATGCTTAAGGTTGGCAGAGTCAAAACTCATCGGAGAATCGCTCAAGATTAGCAATCATATTATAAGCTCCTTGAAGAATACCATTGAATGACTGACTCCTATCCTATTCTACGTGTATACGTAACACATTAATCATTTTCCCGTTTACTCACAAATTCATTAACTAACTAAGAGACAAATGAAGGGAAGAAATATGTGCTACCAATGGAGAGTCAGACTCTACTTCTCAAAACAGTCTCAACCACAAGTCGGCTCATCAGCTGACGTTATTTGGCTCAGCCTTTTTGACCCGAAAGATATAAGTACTGATTTCACATCGTGTTTGAAAACAACATTCTATTGCACTCTGTCTCAAACTAATACTAAATCTGTCTCTTTAATATGAAAATATAATGTGAGTGTATGGTTTCATTCGACTAACACCACACAAGCACAGATGCGCGTGCAACATTTTCATTTGGAAACACCGACATATCATGTCTGTCATTTGCCTGTCTGTTTGTCTTTTTATTTTTATTTTATGTGACTGTCTGGTAACTGGTATATCAATTTATTTATTTATTTGTCTATCCCATACCCTATCTGTTTGTCTTTCTCTCTGTCTATCTTTATCTGTTATTCGTATATATATATATCCATTCATTTATCTGTTCGTATATATGTATCTATTCATTTATCTGTTCGTATATATGTATCTATTCATTTATCTGTTCGTATATATGTGTCTATTCATTTATCTGTTCGTATATATGTATCTATTCATTTATCTGTTCGTGTATATGTATCTATTCATTTATCTGTTCGTATATATGTATCCATTCATTTATCTGCCTATTCAGTTGTGGGCTGCTAGCAGGTCGGTCCTTTCTTCTTTCATTTCATTTATCTTTTTCACCTTGCTTTTCTTCTTAATTCACCCTGAGACCACCGCATATAGTAGATGGGGTAAATTTCAGTGAAAAAACCTGCCCAGTTATTTTATCTTATCTTATCTGTCTACTGAGAGATAATTCATATTTACATTACATGACATGCAAGGCATCTGTAGACTGCTGCTAAGATTTCAAAATCTCTACATTCAAATTTATCATTGAAAACTCTTAGTTCAAAGACTCTGTAATTTGTTGTAATGGAGTCAAGTTCAGGTCAACAACCATTAGCTTTCATTACGTCTGACATAAACTAAATAAAACCATTGGTATTGTAATTGTATATTTGTATTATTTTGTTGAGCTTGTCTTTTAAGTATGATGTAGACACAAGATGTATCTTTAACTGTTTACGTCAGGTCAGCATCATTTAATGAATTAATATTTTTGTGTCCCGCTTCAATTTTCATTGCTCAACACATAATTGTGTAAGGTTTTTCTTTAACTTTACACATTGAACACGGGACAGATGATTATGATCTCTGAATAGTTTGTATATACATCTTCTAGCTTTTCTTAGATGTTTGGTGACTATGACTCTTGTGTTTACCGGTCATTCAAATCTCATTGCAGGGTGTAAGGACACTGAGAACATTGGCAAGATGCTCAAATCAGTCTTCGAGACAAACTACTTCCGCATTGTCGTTGTGAATGACAACACTACTGTGGAAGTGTGTGGAGCTTTGAAGGTGAGGATTTTCAATGTGCAAAAGGACAAAACTTGGGGTGGCAGTCAGTCGCTCTGCCGACTGAAGTACCAGCGCCTGACATTGTAATGCATTTGATGTGGTTTAGAATCCAAGCCTTCTTGGGTGTTTGAAGGTGTTGACTTTTTTTGTTCCATTGTAAATATATAAGACCGAAGAAAACATTTTGTTGGTACCAGCCTGTAATGACTTGTTTGACTTGCATAGAATAGTCGTTAGACTTTACAACCAGGGCTGCTTCGTAGCGTGTTCTGTTTCCTGTTATATATCAAAGTTCCTCCAGGTCTGAAACGGTCTTTAGTTTGAGTGTGGCTGGCTAATATGTTTGAAATTCTTTTCAGGTCGTGTCTTACTGCAGTGACAATCAATGTCTTTTGTCTGCCATTCATATTGTATTCCTTCTTGTTTGAAAAACGCTATCTGAATTGTAATGCCATGTCTTTCTTTCTATCTTCATCAGTTCCCATTCTACCTTTGGTGTATGGGTTCAGATGCCCAAGATGATCTTTCTCCAAGATGCCCTGTCCTGGCATTTTCTGTTTTCTTCCAAAAAAGTTAAATTTCTATGCTTTGTTGCCTCTTTTATATCTTCTTCCCACTTTCTCCGAGGTCTGCCTTTTGGTCTTTTAACTTGGGCTTTAGCATTATATGCTGATTTAGCTATTCTATTGTCATTCATTCTGTTTACATGCCCAAACCATCTCAATTGATTTATTTCTATCTTAGTAATGAGTGATAAATAAGTTTGTGTCAAATTCTCTCTCTTTCAGAACGTTGTGGCTACTGCTGCTGGTTTTACCGACGGCCTAGGATTTCTTGACAACACAAAAGCCGCCGTCATCAGGTTGGGTCTCATGGAGATGATCAAGTTTTGTGAAGTTTTCTATCCAGGTAAAAATAATGTGATATTTGCACTCTATGTTGTTGTGTCAGTGGCCGAGTTGTCAGGCTGCTCGACTGGGGATCATGGGGTCCCTCCCGGGTTTGAATCCTAGCAAAGCTAGGTCCGACGTTGTGTTCGTGAGAAAGACACTTGACACGCATTTTCCCCACTCGACCCAGGTGCAAATTAGTACAAGCACTAGCTTGGGAAAGAAAAAATCTGCGTCAGAGTAGTGTCCTGGAGATGAATATTATCACCAGTTCCACTTTGCGTTATAGAGATCGGGATAAGCTCCGGCTCTATGGGTTGTGATAGTCTTGAAAGGACTTTAGTTTGTTGCACTCCTTTGCATACTGCAGTTTGTCTTTTTATAATTACTTCATTGTGTAAGAATTATTTATTAAATAGGTAAGGGAACAGAATTGAATTAATGCATTTTTAAAGAATTTTCTTCAGTATCATTTACACACCCTGGCACATGATGGTCTTTGAGATTTTTTGTAATTTTTCTCTGAGTGATTCTGTTTGTTTATCTCCATATCTGTCTGTTAGTTGGTAGGTAGTTGGTGGGCACTGCTGGAAGGTCTTACTTCTTTCCTTATTCCTCTTTCACGTATCTGTCATCTTGCTATTTCCTCTTAGTTCATCCTGAGATTATTGCATATGGTGGATGATGAGGTAAATTTCAATTAAACAGTATAAACTGTTTGTCCATTTGTCTTTGTCTCCGACTCTCTCTCTGTCTGTCTGTCTGTCTGTCTGTCTGTCTGTCTGTCTCTCTCTCTCTCTCTCTCTCTCTCTCTCTCTCTCTCTCTCTCTCTCTCTCTCTCTCTCTCTCTGTTTAGGTGTTTCTTTCTTTGTCTCTGTCTGTCTGTCTCTCTTTCTCTGTTTAGGTGTCTCTCTCTCTCTCTCTGTCTGTCTGTCTGTCCGTTTATATCTGTCTGTCTGTCCTCTCTCTGTGTCTCTCTGTCTCTGCCTCTGTTTCTGCCTCTGTCTGTCTGTCTGTCTGTCTGTCTGTCTGTCTGTCTCTCTCTCTCTCTCTCTCTCTCTCTCTCTCTCTCTCTCTCTCCCTTTCTCTCCCTCTCTCTCCCTCTCTCTCTCTCTCTAATGAGCTCTCTCTCTATCTCTGATCTCTCTCTCTCTCTCTCTCTCTCTCTCTCTAAGCTCTCTCTCTTCTCTCTCTCTCTCTCTATCTATCTATCTATCTATCTGTTAGTCTGTCTCTCTCTATGGGTAGGTCCTACTTTTCCCCTTTCACTCTTACACTTATCTTTCACTTTCATCTTGCTGTTTCCTCTTAGTTCATCCTGAGATCACCGTGAATAGTGGACTGGTAAATTCCAATTAAACAAAAAAACTATCTGGCTAACTATTTATCTATCAATCCATTTCTTGCAGTGTCCACCAAAATTATCTTGAAAGACTGATATTTGTAATTAATTTTTTTCACATTTTACATCCTTTTTCTTGAAGGTTCTAAACTAGAGACGTTCTTTGAGAGTTGTGGCGTTGAGATTTGATCACCACTTGCTATGGTGGTCGGAACAGACGGGTAGCTGAGGCATTTGCCAAGACTGGCAAGGTAGCAATTGCTTGCCCAAGTTTTATTACAATCAGAATACAAAGCTACTCGAATTTTGTGCATTGTCGTTGTTGTTTGTTGTAGTTTTTTGGTCATACTTCACTTAGCAAGGGGGTGGTTAGCGGTTGCTACTAGTAGGTCCTTTCCTTCTTTCACTTATCTTTCATCGTGCGGGCGGTTGGCGGGCGCTGTTGGTAGGTCTTATTTCTTTACTTTCCTTCTTTCACTTATATTTCGTCTTGCTGTTTCCTCTTAATTCCCTGATATCACCGCAATGGAGGACTGGGTAAATTTCAAAGACACATTTCCCCTTAATTTCACCCTGAGATCACCACATATGGTGGACGTGGTAAATTTCAATCAAATTTCTTTCTTTCTTTATCATTTCCCATTTTACCTACCGGCATGTGAGTTTAGATACCCGAAGTGACCTTTCTCCGGGCTACCCTGTCCTTACATTTTCTGTTTCCTTCTGTCAAGGTTGAATTTCTTTGCTTTAATGCCTCTTTTATATCTTCTTCCCACTATCTCCGAGGTCTGCCTTTGGTCTTTTGCCTTGGGTTTTAGCCCTGTATGCTGATTTAGCTATTCTCTTATCATTAATTCTGTGCCCAAACCATGTGAGTTGAATTTAACCCAATCCTGCCTAACTCACTGACTAGCCTACTGGACTGGATGCCTAAGCAAAGGGAGATAACTCTGCCGCTGTTTGCACCCATTGTTATTAAAATACGTTTTTTCCATGTTTTTGTTGTTTATTTATTTTTTCAAATTTATTCATGTACAGGAATGATTTTATTTGACAGAAACACTGATATTAACAACATTAAACACTGCAAATGGTACAATCTGAGTGTCAAATAGGTCTGTCGTCACAGCACGGCAGTTTCGATTTCGTCTACTAACGCATTGCCCTCCTCGATGTCAATAGATTTAGATCTAGATCTATCGCTCTTTTTCTTCATCATCCCCTCGTCATCACTCAAATCAGTTAAAACTTCTTCAATATCGGAGTCTTGTCATTTTTATCACGGTTTAGGGTTCTATTGGGTCCTAAATCGCCGTTCGAATCTCTCATGTTTTTGTCAGGAGCCAACTTTACATGCGTTGAAGTTGAAATGCCATTTTTTCCGGTCAACGACCTCTGAATTTTCAAAATTCGTAGAATATTGACCAAACCACGTAGGAGAGTTCTGCTTCCTTCTAAAAATCTCGTGAATAGGGTAAAGGTTATGATAGGTCGTGACCTCGCGAGATTTGTCGCTAGAACTGCTTTATAAACAAGCCTTCTAATTCCTGGCGGGCAGCACTCAGCGGGCATTAGCGGGCACATTAGGCAGGACTCGAAAGGGTGATAGCGGGCGCGTTAGACAGGATTGATTTAATCGATATTTTTAATGATACCTGCCAAAACTCTCTGCTACCTTGTTTTGGGGACTTGGTAGTCCAGAGGCAAGGTGTTGGCCTCTCAACCAAAAGGTAGTGGGTTCGAGCCCCGCCAACGGTTGAAAAAAGTTCTCGATTTTTTTCTAGCAAAGCTACTCCCCTGGTCCAGGTAGGTGAATCAACACCTAGTCCCACCGGAGACGGACGATAAAAAGGAGGTCCCGTGTGCAGATCACAACACTCTGTGAATGTTAGAGATCCCTTGGCTGTTTACAGGGCAGTCTGGGCAAAATTAAAAATCCTGCCAAAAACCCTAAGATCACCTTAGTTGAAGATATGGGTAAATCAAATCAAGATAATTTTTTAAAACCTTGTTTAAACTTAATGCAGGTGGTTGGCGGGCAGGTAACTGGTAGGTCCTAATTCTTTCCTTTCCTTCTTTCACTTATCTTTCATCTTGCTATTTTCTCTTAATTCACCCTGAGATCACCATAAGTGCGAAGTCCACATTGTATGTAGATGAGTATGCGTGGGTTAGTGAGTTTGTGATCAGAATTACATTGGTTGCCTATGGTATGCTTTTCCCAACGTTGTACTCTTAGGCAAGGTAACTCATTATGCTTTCCCCTCATTTGACTCAGTGTGAATGTGTACCCAGCCATAGGTAGAGAAAGATCAGTGTTAGTTTGCAGTGGCCTAACAGGCTGCTGCACTGTATGCTCTCCAGATAGTTGAGGACTTTGATTGAAATTGCCTGCTGGGGGGATAAATGATGTACAGTCAGTGAGCCTGCATGTGTGCAAGGATACGTACTATAGATCCATCTTTATTTTTTGTCGGTTTCATCTTCATCTTTATATTTACCTTGCTCTATACATATATAGTATGATTTATATCTTTGCTAATTTTTTATCCTTGTCTGTTACAGTCTATTGAGGTCCTAGAAAAAGAGATGCTCAATGGACAAAAGCTGCAGGGGTGTTACTGTGTTAGCCGCTGAAGTTAATTACATGTTGGCAGCTAGAAATATGGAAGACAGGTGTTAAGAAAGCAAAACTAGATGGATAATTTCATCGTTTTGATTTGGGGAAACAACATGTGGTCTTTCTTATGTTTATTGTATTACCGAATTAAGAATGTAAAAAAATGTCTGTCAATAAATCAAATGTATGATCTGTGTTAGAATGAAAATACAGATTTTAATGTGTACAATCAAAGTTGGGGATTACTGTGTTAGCAAAAAAATTAAGAACAATATTAAGATAAGAATGTTATCTAACTCTGTTAGCAGGAAATACATGTAGAATTAAATGAAAATGTTATCTAACTCTGTTGGCAGAAATACACATGTCTAGAATTTAAATAAGAATGTTATCTAACTCTGTTAGCAGAAAAATACACCTAGAATTAAAATGAAAATGTTATCTAACTCTGTTAGCAGAAATACAACCTAGAATGTAAAATGAAAATGAAAGTAAGAATCAAGAGAAAACAAGTATAGAAGACTGTGAAACTTTCCCTTTAACAGATATGCCATTAACCCCTCTGTTAGCATAAACACACCCAAACACGCACACACCCACACACCCACACACCCACACACCCACGTGTTAGCACACACCCACACACCCACACACACACACGCACACCCACACACCCACACACCCAAACACGCACACACCCACACATGTACACACCCACACACACACACACACCCACACACCCACACACGCACACACCCACACACGCACACACCCGCACACACGCACACACCCACACGCATTGCACTTACTGTGTTTCCAAAAAAATCTGATACAAAAGGTGGTTTGCATACCGAAAGGTATACATCTCGAAAGGTATACACCTCGAAAGGTGCCATCTCGGAGGTAGAACACCTCGAAAGGTATACATCTCGAAAGGTATACACCTCGAAAGGTATACATCTCGAAAGGTACAACATCTCGAAAGGTATACATCTCCAGCTTTAACATAAGGGAAAACAAATTTTTTCATTGTAATTTTGTTGTGTCTACCAGGTTTCCCTTGTTCACAGCAGTCCAAAAGATTTGCAAAGGGAGCTCAGTGTCAACTCTCTCATAGACTGCATCAGGAGCACCCAGAACATATGTAAAAGAAAAAAGTGAAGATAAAGCGGCGCCTTTTTGTTTTCATCTGTTTTGAATTTTGGAATGAAATGTGTGTGTGTGTGAGTTTCAAGTTTCTCTGAACTATGCATCAGTGTTCTATGTTTGATTTGAAGAAAAGTGTCCTTTTTTTTTACGTATCCATCAATGTACCTGTGTTGAACAAATTTTGGTTTTTCTTTGAACAAAGATGAACAAATTATTTGAAACCATGTGGAACAAATTCCTGTTTATTTTCTTTTTATGTTACAAAGCTCACATTCAGTGTGATGTTGAAGAAGAAATTATTGATTTTTTTTAATATGTTACACTACTTTTATCTGAAATAAATCTTTTTGTATATAGTTACACCTGTTTATTTGACTATAGTCAACTGCAAAAATGAGCCTCTAGCTTAACAATTTTTTTTTTTTAGTAAAATATAAACTATGATTCACAGTAGCTGGAATTAGCGGGTCTTGTGCTCACAGTTACTGTTAACTGAAGTGTTATGTGTAGTATTTTCAGTTGCAGAAATCAAATCACTTGCATTGTTGAGCTGTCTTGAAAACATTTTTTATGATTGGTTAGATATAAATGTTTACATTTTTTATGATTGGTTAGATATAAATGTTTACATTTTTTATGATTGGTTAGATATAAATGTTTACATTTTTTATGATTGGTTAGATATAAATGTTTACATTTTTTATGATTGGTTAGATATAAATGTTTACATTTTTTTAAGTTGTGACCTATGTTATTGCAACGTGCTGTGTGAGAGCAATGTCAAAGCTCAGGGACTTTGTATGATTCAGAAGTGAGTTTCTGTTCACAAGTTGATAAGAAAATTCTGTTTTTGATGCAAGTAGTAATAACTTGAAGATTTACAGTCAACTGTTTTGGTATTTGACAAGAGGTGATTGAGTATTTGTGTTTGTCTTCCATACATAAATATATGGTGTCTATCATGTTGGTGAACGACAATTCTAAAATCTTCACTAGTAGTATGTCTGTGTGTTTCCCACAATTTTTTTCATGATGACATATTTTACTCTATTTATCTCCGTGCTCTCAAATCTTGGTTGATTTTACTTCTTTGTTTGTGTGTGTACAGTTGTATTGTATAAATGAAGTTGCCATATTATTAACTTAGACTTTATAATTTAGGCTGCTTTACTTTTACAAAGAATATTTACAGTATTGGCCAAACATTTTGGTTTATACAAGTTTATAAATATATAAGATTTTTTACTATCCCTTTTATGTCAGTCCCAGGAAAACTTAAAGATTTGAAATGCTCTTTTTGCTAATCTTAGTGATGTCGATGAACAAAGTTATGTCTGACGTTGTGTTCCTTACGAAAAGACATTTTGCACGCATTTTCCCACTCGACCCAGGTGTAAATGGGTACAAGCACTAGCTTGGGAGTAAAAATCTGCATCAAACTAGAGTCCTCTCCTGGAGGTGATTATTATCACCTGTTTTGCTTTGCGCTATAGAAATCAGGATTAGCTCAGGCTCTATGGTGGATTTTTCTCTTTTTTTCTTTTGCTACTCTTGACGTCCAGTTTTAAAAAGATAATTCCTTTGATGATCTCCTTTTCATGTCGTATTATCTGAACACCTCGTGAACTTACACACGGCTCTGTCTGTGAAGTCAAATTATTACTTTAATTTTATACATTAAGCTTTAATTGCTCTAACTTGAGAATTCATTTTCATGTTTAGATTCACATTGTTTTGTTGTTTATTTCCTTGCTCAGTTTGTCTGGTCAAATTTTATTTCAAAGACCGATACGATTATTACGGTTGAATGAATAAACAGTAGTTTCATACTAATTGCTCATTTTCACAGTGTTCAGTTTATGTTTCCAGATTGTAGCTGTTGATTTAATACCTCCCTGTGTCAACTTGGGTTACGCAGCACAGGTAGGCGTCAGGTAGGCATGGACAATACTATTCCAACTTTTTAACAATAAAACCTGTTCAAAATCGCAATTTTTTGGTGAATGAAAATTCTTTTCAGGGACGGAGAAGCAATGAAATTTTCAATAACTAGACGTCACTTGTGGTGAGAAAACCTCCTTAAATGAAAACGATAATGGGATCATTTAGAACCTGCATGCAAAATATGGTTACTCTTAGTGGCCTGACATAAAGCCTTAAGCGAACAAAGAACGACCAACTCAGAATTATGAAATACAAGCATGTTCGTAGACAATAATGATTATGATTATGATTACTCTTTTACCACAATCTTTTTTTTCAACGATAAACTACACAATAGGTTACTGGGTACAGGGTGATGTCAAGTACTGATGCAGTATTCGATATTTAGGGTAGGCGGACTTTTCATTGCATATCTAATGACTGGAAGTAAAGGAATGAGTAACAATAACAATAAAAAGTTTCATGGATCACAGGCAAAACAATCTTTTTCCAATCAATTAAAATACTGATTTGACCCAAGAGTTTATTCGCTAAGAACCTAAAGCAAACTATTTGAAGTCTACCTGTGAAATATGGCAGATGTGGGTGCAGTAGTTCCTGAGATTAGAGCGGTCAAAGTTCGAGATGTGCAGTTTTATATATTTAGTTTTACAGATGTACAAGCAGAAAACCCTGTTGTTAAACGGGTGAATTGTGTAGACGATTGCAAAGGGTGGTAGAATTTCTGTAGATCTAGAATGCAGTCGGCAAGAACAAGACTTTGAAGTTGAGTCTACATTTGAAATGAATCCAATGCCAAAAATGTTTGTATGAAGGCAGTGAGTATGCTCTGTTGATGGGCATTTGATTATTAGTATTAGTAGTAGTCTAAGCTTTTCTTTTTTTTTACAGATTTATAGATTCTAGATCAAAATCTAGAAATTAAAACAGAATCCGTTGGTAAAAAAAAAACGTCTTTGATTCCGTTTCAATAGAGCAAAATATCCAAATTTCTGGCTCGTGTAGGCTAGAGAGATAAGAACTCTTCAATCAGGCTGATCACTAGAATTGAAGGGTACTTCTTTTGTTTTTAACAGAAATAATTTATCAACTTCCTTCATAATGAGCTTAGGGTAATAAAAGACGTTTTTATCATTTTCCTTGTAAAATGTCTTTTAGATAATGTGCCTACGCAAAATTGCAGGATTATTTACATCTATATATAATATCAAATTTCATTTTTTACGTGGTGCAGTTTCTGCATGTTCTGTATTGTGGTTTTTTCAACGGGTTGAATTAATAATAGATTTAAGCATTTGCCTTTCAACAAGGTTAGCAAAATCATGAAGGTTTGTTTAGGTAAATAGGATCTGCGATTGTGTACAATTTATTGAGGGGAATTAGATTCAAAGCTTTGGAAACCACCGACTAATATGTGGACTGTTTCTAAACTTTGTCTTATTTAGAACTCTAAGATATAGTTTTGCTTTTAAGTTTTCTATAGAGAATTAATATCTGATCTGTATCAAGTTTCCAAATTTTTCCATGGATTATCCACAGTTATCATTGTTCTTGCTCAAATTAAAAATAACAGCTGCGGGTAAAATTAAAAGCTCAAACACCCTAGTTTTGTTCTGGTTCTAGTTCTATTAAATTTTTTTCATTTTCTTCTGTTATCTTAACAGTTTTGAAAACTTTGGGAAGTTTTAACACCTTCAGGCCAGTAACAGAAATGGAAGTTGAAATGATCTTAAAAAAGAAAAAAATAGTAGAATTAATGATGACCACTTTGAAGTTTACAGTTAGCTCATTTGGGTAACTCCCATGGCCAAATTTGATAGCCCTTCTCATAAAAAATGGCAGTTTCCTACAGGGGGTTGTATTATAAATAAATATGATTTATGATGAGTGAGAGAGGAATTTGTTGAAGTCATAAAAATATGACAATGAACAATGAAATCCCTGCTCAAGAATTCCTAATTACTTTTGTTTTACCTCTGAATTATTTTGAAACAAGTGAAGCTCATGTATAAAATAAAATAACTTCTCTTCTACTAGTAGATTTTTTTCCATCTATTTCATTTAACAATTCCATTGGGGAAACATTTTTAAGATGCGGTGGTACATGTAGAAAGTACTGAACATTTCAGGAATTCGCTAGTTTGGGGGAGGGGTTCTGGGAATGCCATTTTTCCGAAAATGCGACAAATCTAGTCTATGATACTAGTCGATACTAGTTCATTCCCGTCATAATGATATCATAAAAAAGCTCAGTATCGATTCTTTGAATTTATACGAATTTTTAGAAACAATACAGGCCTATCTTTCAACACAGCTGTTATATAATAAAAGCTAGAAATATTATCTAAAGTACGGCAAGTTGATACTCATTATTTTGATCGTCATAATAAACACTATAAAAAAATATATATTTGTGCATCTATTATGAATATTGCCTTAGATTCGGATATACGGAACATACGCACCTTACTGATCAAAATATAAAGGTGCCATCTCAAAATGAGTAAAAAGGTGCCGGTGCACTTGAAACAGTGTCAATAAGTAAAAGTTGAGAGCCTCTCAATGTTTTACGATGTTTCAAAGTATTATCCTACTCTTTTCTTAGGTTTATGGGAGAAAAATATATTCAAATATTAGAAAATGAGAGAAAATACAATTTTCTCAAAATGTCCTTTTTGTTCTTTATTTCCTATCTACTTTTTTATTTCAGAACGTATCTTCATGAAATTTGGTATGAATGATGAGTGGGGAAAACAAAGAAATAGTGTGATGCTTTTTTATATGTGTTATAGTTTTGGAAAAATTGAATTTTTTGTACAATATTTTTGTATATTTTTGGTAGTTCTCATATGCCATTTTCAAAAATTCATAAAAGAAAACTTACTAATAAAACACAAATATGATCTGATTAAAATTTAGATATTGTATCCAAATAAGGTGTGTGCCAAGTTTGAATTATTTCTTTTTGAAAAAGGAAAAAACCTATCGATATTGAACTTGGTAAAATTTGAGGCAAAAAAGCCATGACGGCCGCCGTTTCCATGGCAACCTGAAAGGTCAGAAAAAAGATATATTTCAACTCATTACACCATATCCATTACACTCATACATAAGTTAAATTGATAGGACAAACAGGAAAATGTTCACTCAATAACCCCCCCCTTAACAGTGAAGATTTTGTGTGCAGATGAAATTGAGAAATAATAGAGAAATTGAGAGTGGCATGAAATAGGTTGAGTGAAAGAAGAATTTTGTACTTGCTGTTGTTTATTTGCTTGTGCACAACAGTGATACCATCAAATCAACTTCTTGGAATTTTTCAGAAATTAAATCGCATGTGAGGGTGCTGTTAGTTCACACGTGATTTCTTGGTTTTTATCCTATTGCATATGTATGAACATGTAATATCTAAAGTGTTATCCCTGATTAAAAATATAGATGACAGAATCCCTGTATTCCATGAATCATTTTACTTTTCCACAAATACAAGAAAAGTATGACTGTGGTACCTGTGTGTGAGTTACAAATCGGCATAAAGGAGATTGATCTGTAGAGACAGGATATGAATATATTGTCATCTTTTGATATTCTTTTGTTTCCGTTTTCTTATACGTGTGTACTATTCCCTCCTTCCTTCTCTCTCTATTTTTTTTTCTCATCTTTTCACTGTTGGTTGTGGGATAGGGATTACGGGGGGACACTGGTAGGTTCTACTTCTTTTCCTTTCACTTTTTTTACTTTTACTCTTAGTCTTATCATTTATCCTTCTTCTTGTTATTCCCTCTCTTATTAATACATTGAGATCATCACATGTGGTGGACAGGGTAAATTCAATTGAAACAAAAACTGTCATTGGTGTAATCAGCTATCCTCTTTTTCCTTTAAATTTCCTTTCAACACACGTCTTCACTGCACTTATTAGGACTTTTCCCGAGTCTTTCAGTTGTCTTCTGGCACACAGTGTAGTAGCGTAATATTGCTGGAGTTCACACCCTGGTTAAATCAAATCCTTTTGTATTGTAGTCGTCTTGCTATTCGAATTCATATACAGTCCAACCCACATATATTGACATCGCATATATTGACATCCTGCATATATGGACGTCATATCCTAGTCCCTTTTTTCCCCTTATATATCATTAGTAAAACAAACACTGATATGTCGACGTGAATTTGACTCAAACCCTTATATCGACTTCCCGATTTTGTCGGTGCAAGCAATAATCAGTCTATAGACAACATAAATGTCCGTTGATGGCCGGTAAATTGATTAGTGAAAGCCAAGAATTGGCAAATGAAAACACATGCCTGTAGATCAAGAAAATACTGCACCCTGAAGCAATTAAAACGCATACTCTTCGACCAATCAAAGCCAATGAAAACGCAAGGAAGCAAAAGCAGACATTGAGACTGAAAGTGTGAAACACTTTGCTCGGCAGCACACCAAAGGTGACGCACTGTTTGGCGTGATTGCACAGGCAGAAGACAAGGTGTGTGAAATGATTCCCTACATACAGAATCAGGCATGCATCAATGATTTCTTCACACCAGCAAAATAGGAGCCAGCAGTGCTCTCACCCTCTTCAAAACAGCTCTTTTAGGGCCACACATTGCCTTTGATTGATGTTGTAGAATAGCTTTTTTTGGTGGTGTCCCTTTGTTTTATTGGTTGCTCTGTGTGATACATCGACAACCTCTTATATTGACAAACTTTGGTGGTCCTAGTGATGTCGATATAAGAGAGTTGGACTGTACATTTGTAAATGCCCTTACTTATTTCTTCCTTCTCATCATAAGAATAGGTAATTAGATAAGCAATTTTAGGATTCTCTTCAATGCGTGTGTCTTTGCTTACTACTACTGGCTTGAAAGAAAGGAAAATTGATTGATTAAATAGAGTGATCCTCATCCACTGTTTGCAATGAGCCATCTGTACTTGTTTTTTCCATCTGCCACTCGTATGTGAACTCTCTTAGTCTTAGTCAAGATACCATCGATTCTAGAAACATGGACTCATTTAGGAAACTACTAATAAACTGTCAACTTATTAGGACAAAAGATGTAACTGTATATTGGTCCTCCACGACTCACGGTTTTCATTGGACAGGAAGAAGAAGAAGCCCAGGCTGAACTTTACTTACAGGAAACCACAAGATGATAGCCAAAACCGAAATGTGGATTTTAATTTATTTGATTTGATTTACCCACGTCCGCAGCTAAGGTAATCTGGGGGGGGGGAGTTTTGGTAGTTTTTTTTCAATTTTGCCCGGACTGCCCAAGGATCAACGTGCACAGAATTTTGTAATATGTACACAGGACCTCCTTTGGAACTAGGCATCTATCCGATATTCCTAAAAAAAAAATCAAGAAAATTTTACAACCATCTGGACATTTTGGTTGAGAGTGAGAGGCAGACACTTTGCCTCTGGACTACCGATTTCCTTCAAAACGTAGAAGAACGGAAAGAAAGCAGCAGGACCTGTCAGTAGCCTCCCATAGGAGGGAGGAAGGGAAAGTCATTGGCCGCAATATAACGTGTACTGCCATTAGTGTCAGTCAACCAAGGAGATTAGAGTTAAAATCAAGGGCTAAGATGATTAATGTAAATTTCTAGTGATTTTCTGGTCGATTTGAGGCATTGTGACAATGATACAGTCAGTAGTGTTGTGGAGTTTCATTTTGAAAGCACAATGACCCTGGTTCAAAGCCCTGACTGACCCAGGATTTATTCACGTCACCGTACTCTAGTCCAGTACTACTCAAAGTGTCATATATGTACCGGTGACCAGTACGTGGGCCATCGTCTGTTGGTACATGGAGATAAAGAATCTGGCCGTTTTTATACTATGAATACAAGTACTGTGCTTGTTTTGCTCACCAGTCCGTGGCACATTGAAAACAACTACCAGTCCACTACATCAGATAGTTTGAGATGAACTGCTCTAGTCTTAGGAAAGTTACTCTTATTTTCTCACTTTAATCTGATGTAAATTTTGTATCCCATTTTAAAATGAAATGCTTAGAGTAAAAGTAGAAGTAGATTCTATTTCTTAGAAGTTTAGAGCACAGTGCATCCTTTTATAAGACAGAATTGTCTAATTGAGCGGTCATGGTTATCTTGATACCTGACTGGTTTTTTCCAGCTAAATATGTGTCACAAAAAACTGTTATGAGCAAGTAAAGACGTAAGTATATACACTGTATGTAATTAAGAGTTTGTATATAATTAAGAGTTATGGTTAAGGTCAGGATGAACGTTATATAAGTCACCCAAAGAGTAAAAATTTGCAGTGTTAATAATCAAATGTGTCATTCAAAACAAAGAGAATTACAATGAGGATACAATAATTCAATGAGACTTTTCAAAACAAAGAGAATTACAATGAGGATGCAATAATTCAATAAGACTTCAAAACAAAGAGAATTACAATGAGATGCAATAATTCAATGAGACTTTTCAAAACAAAGAGAATTACAATGAGGATGCAATAATTCAATGAGACTTTTCAAAACAAAGAGAATTACAATGAGGATGCAATAATTCAATGAGACTTTTCAAAACAAAGAGAATTACAATGAGGATGCAATAATTCAATGAGACTTTTCAAACAAAGAGAATTACAATGAGGATGCAATAATTCAATGAGACTTGAAAACAGTGTCACAGCAAAAACAATTTTTTATTCTTTTATTTACATTGATAACAAGCATAGCTCACCATATTATTGGGTGAAGAATACTACAGCACGCAATAGGGTTACCATATTCTTTTATATTTAAACCCTTTAATGGGTGAGAAAGCATTAAATTTAAAGATATGTGTAAACAATTTACGTACAAATTTATTGATAGAAATAGCATGTTGAATATGAATGACTTTCAAATCTCGACGTAAATTGTGTCTGAAACTAAACATGTAGACAGTAATTTAAAAATATTTATTATCAAAATTGATAGAAAAGAGAGAGAAAGACAGTCAAAGAACATGAAAATCCTCTTCATGAAATATGTTGTTAATGAAAAATGCTACTTGGAATAAAAAAAGATACATGTATATATATATTCTCAAAGCTAATAAATGAAGTATTTATTGAATTCCACATTAACAAAATAATGATGAAGTAATGTACATGTAATAATAAGCCATGCTTTGAATAATCTGACTTAGCCTTAACTTTAAAATTGATTTTTAACTGTAACCCATCATTATATAACCAAGATGACAACAAAGCCTTTCAATTGAACTTTCATAAAAAAAAGAAAACAATATTCAAGGTATCAGACTATATCATTAGAAATTGAGTTGTAATCAATCACATATTTGGTAAAAATGCAATTTCTCAACCAAAAAAATGTGACACATGCAATTTCTCTAATTCTTTCTTCTTTTTTCTTCTTTTTCTTCATAAGAAAAATTAACAACAAATGCGATGATGAGACAAATAAACAGAGAAGATGAACCAATAAACAGAGAAGATGAACCAATGTAGACTCACACACAGTAGGCCTACAGTTTGTAACAAAGTTTAGGGATCATGATGATCACTCTTTACATTACAAATAACAACAGATATTGAGGACATTGTAAATTACTTCTCCCTGCAGTGACACGGACACTCACATTTTTTGCAATTCACTCCAAAGCATAGGTAGGTAGGTAGGTAGGTAGGTAGGTAGGTAGGTAGGTAGGTAGGTAGGTAGGTAGGTAGGTAGGTAGGTAAAGTTTTTCAAGACCGTTACAGCCCATAGAGCTGAAGCTTATATCCTGGTTTCAATAGCGTTAAGCAGAACAGGTGATAATAATCACCTCTGGCTAGGACGCTAGTCTAATGCAGGTTTTACTCCCAGGTTAGTGCTTGTACCCACTTGCAGCTGGGTAGAGTGGGGAAATTCCTGTTAAGTGTCTTTCCCAAGGAACATGTCGGACCTAGCTTCGCTAGGATTCGAACCCGAGACCTATGATCCCCAGTCTGGCAGCCTAATCGCTCGACCACTGATGCTACATTTGAGCAATAAACGAGACCTTAATTAAAGAAAACCAAAAGAAGATGATTGAATTCAGTTATCATTCAAATGCAATCACTCAATCAGACGAATGATTTACTTCAAAATCACACACATATACGTGTATACATTTTATTCTCAAAGCAAAACAAAACAAACCAGAACAAAACAAGCAGCAAAAAGCTGGAAAATAGGGGAGACAATTTATTTAGTTTTTTGTTGCAAATGCAGGGAGAGGGGAGAGAACAAACAAGCTACCGGTACTCTGTCTCTCATTTGTAGGTAAAATCAAATGACGACATTTGTTAACATTGCAATCTGACTCTAGCAGTGAGTAGCAGTGCAGTATTAAACAGCAATACATTTACCGGTACTCAGAAATCAACTCAATCAGTTTGATGAGGAAGAAGGCAGAGCAGAAGATAAGAATCATTGCTTTCTGATTACATGTATGTATAAACAATTCATTATTGTGTGTGAGTGTGAGGAAAAACAATCATAATAATAATATGAGACAAAATTAGCATCTGTTCGCAGTTTCTCACTCTCTTTAGACTTGTACATGCACTGCCTCTAGCAAGTGGGTGGTTGGCTGGGCACTGCTGGTAGGTTCCACTTCTTTTCCTATTACTCACACTTTTAACTCTCTTTCATCTTGATGTTTCCTCTTAATTCAACCTGAGATCGCTACATATGGTGGATGAGGTAAATTTCAATTAAACAAACAAAGCCTCTAGCAAGATTCTTGCTCATACTTACGAAATAGATGGTCAAAGAGAGCTGGTTTAGACATAACCATACTAAGAACTGTCAAATAAGGTAAGAGATGGTCAAGCAAAAGGGCTAAGAAATACAAAATAAGGTAAGAGAGCTTTGTGACATAACCATACTAAGAAATGTCAAATAAGGTAAGAGAGCTTTTTGAATACTAAGAAACGAAATAAGGTAAGAGAGCTTTGTGACATAAATCCATACTAAGAAATACGAAATAAGGTAAGAGAGCTTTGTGACATAACCATACTAAGAAATACGAAATAAGGTAAGAGAGAGCTTTGTGACATAACCATACTAAGAAATACGAAATAAGGTAAGAGAGCTTTGTGACATAACCATACTAAGAAACCATACTAAGAAATACGAAATAAGGTAAGAGAGCTTTGTGACATAACCATACTAAGAAATACGAAATAAGGTAAGAGAGCTTTGTGACATAACCATACTAAGAAATACGAAATAAGGTAAGAGCTTTGTGACATAACCATACTAAGAAATACGAAATAAGGTAAGAGAGCTTTGTGACATAACCATACTAAGAAATACGAAATAAGGTAAAGAGCTTTGTGACATAACCATACTAAGAAATACGAAATAAGGTAAGAGCTTTGACATAACCATACTAAGAAATACGAAATAAGGTAAGAGAGCTTTGTGACATAACCATACTAAGAAATACGAAATAAGGTAAGAGAGCTAGACATAACCATACTAAGAAATACTAAGAAATAAGGTAAGAGAGCTTTTTGTGACATAACCATACTAAGAAATACGAAATAAGGTAAGAGAGCTTTGTGACATAACCATACTAAGAAATACGAAATAAGGTAAAGAGAGCTTTGTGACATAACCATACTAAGAAATACGAAATATGGTAAGAGAGCTTTGTGACATAACCATACTAAGAAATACGAAATAAGGTAAGAGAGCTTTGTGACATAACCATACTAAGAAATACGAAAATAAGGTAAGAGAGCTTTGTGACATAACCATACTAAGAAATACGAAATAAGAGAGATGACATAATCCATACTAAAGAAATACGAAATATGGTAAGAGAGCTTTTGACATAACCATAGAAATACGAAATAAGGTAAGAGAGCTTTGTGACATAACCATACTAAGAAATACGAAATAAGAGAGCTTTGTGACATAACCATACTAAGAAATACGAAATAAGGTAAGAGAGCTTTGTGACATAACCATACTAAGAAATACGAAATAAGGTAAGAGAGCTTTGTGACATAACCATACTAAGAAATACGAAATAAGGTAAGAGAGCTTTGTGACATAACCATACTAAGAAATACGAAATAAGGTAAGAGAGCTTTTGTGACATAACCATACTAAGAAATACGAAATAAGGTAAGAGAGCTTTGTGACATAACCATACTAAGAAATACGAAATAAGGTAAGAGAGCTTTGTGACATAACCATACTAAGAATACGAAATAAGGTAAGAGAGCTTTGTGACATAACCATACTAAGAAATACGAAATAAGGTAAGAGAGCTTTGTGACATAAATACTAAGAAATACGAAATATGGTAAGGAGAGCTTTGTGACATAACCATACTAAGAAATACGAAATAAGGTAAGAGAGCTTTGTGACATAACCATACTAAGAAATACGAAATAAGGTTCACTTTTGAATAACCATACTAAGAAATTTAAGAGAGCTTTGTGAACCATACTAAGAAATACGAAATAAGGTAAAAGAGCTTTGGACATAACCATAAAGAATACGAAATAATAAGATGAGCTTTTACAATCAACTGTCAATTTGCTAAGAGAGCTTAGGACTGATAATACCTCAAACTGCTGTGAATATATAACAAATAAAAATAAAAATAATGATAATAATAAAAATAAAAGTAATACTACTACCATTAATAATAATAATAGTAACTTGTAATTGTAATGAGTCATTTTGACAGAAGAAATATTGTGGTACCGGTATCTCATATTCATATTATCTGTTTTGGAAGAAAAGGCATATTTTATTTGGTGTCAATTTTACATGCATAAAATGAAGAAATCTGTGATTTTTTAAAGAAACCTCGAGAGAGGGTTGAACTTGAACAAAACAGGATCTCAAAGATAATGTAAAGAACCAGGATGGTAGGCCTATACCTATAGTATAGAATAAATGTACTTACATTATTTACAAAAAGAGTTCATGTATGTGGGGTTTTTTCATCATCGCCAATTCTCTCTTTCACTTGGAATTCTACCACTGCGCTCAATCACTCGAGCAAGAAAAATAAACAAAAACAACAACACTCGCATGTGACCACACGTCAGCGGTCAGTAATTACTAATACATGACGTAATACCTAAGACCATTATGATGAAAATCCTGTCAGGATAGTAACTGGTGAATTGCTTAAGTCAATTTTTACATAAGTCATGATCTTTTTTAATAGGTCCCTAGAACATCGACTGATGTGGCATCCACTGTACATGTATAGAGGATTTTGTTTGTTCATGCTTTTATTTGTCCCTTCTTGCGTTTTGGATTTGCGGTTTTACTCAACTGCAAGGTAGACTAGTCAAGTTTCTTCAAGGCCGTTACGGCCCATAGAGCCGGAGATTATCCAATTTTCAATAGCATGAAGCGGAACAGGTGATGATAATCACTTCCTGGCCATGATGCTAGTCTGATGCAGGCTATTACTCCTAAGCTAGTGCTTGTAGTACCCATTTGCACCCGGGTAGAGTGGGAAAATATGTGTTAAGTGTCTTTCCCAAGGAACACAATATCAGACCTCATGATCCCCAGTCCTGCAGCTTAACCGCTCGGCCATCGATGCCATGCAAGGTAAACTAAGAGGCAGTCAAAGGCATTCATTCAGGTCAACATAGACCAATCCTAGACACCTCCCAGGGAGTGAGTCTCTAACTTCTAAGCATCTTAGTTTAAATTAACCCTTTGGCCAGTGGTCACTGCATAACAATGGAGATGTTTGTTCATTGAAATTTACCCCGTCCACCATTGCTGTGCAAGATGGAAGATGAGTGAAAGGAAAGGAAATAAATAGGACTTACAAGCAATGCTTGATCGATTGATGGCATTAACTCTAAGATGGAAGGACAAGGAAAAGAGTGAAGTGGGAAAGGAAAAAAGAAGTAGGACCTACCAGCAGTGCTCGCCAACCGCCCGCGACAATGGAGAGACTGGACTTCCTAATGTGACTTTCAAAATACCTACAGCCCGTATTGCACCAGTTCTAATGTGACTTTCAAAATACCTACAGCCGTATTGCACTAGTTCCTAATGTGATTCTTTCAAAATACCTACAGCCCGTATTGCACCAGTTCCTAATGTGACTTTCAAAATACCTACAGCCTGTATTGCACCAGTTCCTAATGTGACTTTCAAAAAAATACCTACAGCCCGTATTGCACCAGTTCCTAATGTGACTTTCAAAATAGCTACAGCCTGTATTGCACCAGTTCCTAATGTGACTTTCAAAATACCTACAGCCCGTATTGCACCAGTTCCTAATGACTTTCAAAATACCTATACAGCCCGTATTGCACCAGTTCCTTAGGGATCAGAAAATTAGTTTGTTGTATAAGTGTTTCAGGATTGTTTAATTAAAATGTACCCAATCCACCACTGCGGTGATCTCAGGGTGAATTAAGACGAAACAGCAAGATGAAAATAAGTGAAAAAAGAAGGAAAAGAAGAAGTAAGACCTACCAACAACGCCCGCCAACTGCCGGCACATTAACACTGTAATCTAGTGTCTGTCGTATACAGTGATTTCAGCCATACACAGAGATCTCACACTCACAGTCAACACAAAGAAAACACCAATAAGATGAAAGACATAAGAAAGAGTGTGAAAGTGAAAGTCAAGTGAAAGGAGTACAGCCTACCAGCAACACCAAAATTGCGGCTAATCCCTGTATGCCAATATATGTACAGTAGTCGCTGGATAAAAGCACACTTCATAAAAGCAGTCTGCATAAACACACACCTACATTTGCAAACCAAATTTTTACTATATATAATAAAAGCGTTTTCATAAACACACAATATGCATAAAAACACACTTTTTTCCAGAGCCCAAAGGGCCGCATTTATCCAGCGACTACTATACATGTATTTTAATTTTATCAAAAAGAATAAATATAAGAAAATAAAAATAAAGGCCAAAAACCTAACCATTGACTATAATTGGAAGGAGTCATTTCAATAGTGTACCTAAGTCACAATTACGTCATTTAGAGAAAAATGCCAAAAAACATGGGCTTTGGCACCGTTGGGTTTTAAGAGTCCCAAGTTTCAAATGGCTGTAAACGTGATGTATTTTCATCACATCCTTTTCACACCTTTCAGGAAACATGATTTCATTTTACTCCCTAGGATTACCTCTCTCTCTCTCGTTTTTCACAAAAATGGACATAGGCACACTCTTTAACTGACCCGACCCCTTGAATTTGATCCTCCATCTGGAACCCAGTGTTATCATTAAGCTAGAGTGAATACTAGTACTAGAGTGGATTCAGTACTAGAGTGGATTCTAGTACTAGAGTGCATTCTAGTACTAGAGTGCATACTAGTACTAGAGTACTGCTAGAGTGGTGCAGTCGACTGGTACTAGAGTGCATACTAGTACTAGAGTGGATACATACTAGTACTAGAGTGAATTCTAGGTGCTCTGGTACTAGAGTGGATACTAGTACTAAGTCGATTCTAGTACTAGAGTGCATACTAGTACTAGAGTGGATTCTAGTACTAGGTGCATACTAGTACTAAGTCGATTCTAGTACTAGAGTGCATACTAGTACTAGAGTGGATACTAGTACTAGAGTCGATTCTAGTACTAGAGTGGATTCTAGAGTGCATGCTAGTACTAGAGTGGGTACTAGTACTAGAGTCGATTCTAGTACTAGAGTGCATTCCTAGTACTAGAGTGGATTCTAGTACTAGAGTGGATTCTAGTACTAAAGTCGATTCTAGTACTAGAGTGCATACTAGTACTAGAGTCGATTCTAGTACTAGAGTGCATACTAGTACTAGAGTGGATTCTAGTACTAGAGTGAATACTATACTAGTACTAGAGTGGATACTAGTACTAGAGTGGATTCTAGTACTAGAGTGGATACTAGTACTAGAGTGGCTAGTACTAGTACTAGAGTGGATTCTAGTACTAGAGTGGATACTAGTACTAGAGTCGATCTAGTACTAGAGTGGATACTAGTACTAGAGTGAATACTAGTACTAGTACTAGAGTGGATACTAGTACTAGAGTGGACTAGTACTAGTACTAGAGTGCATACTAGTACTACAGTGGATACTAGTACTAGAGTGGATTCTAGTACTAGAGTGGATACTAGTACTAGAGTGGATACTATACTAAGTGGATACTAGTACTAGAGTGGATACTTACTAGAGTGTGGATTCTAGTACTAGAGTGGATACTATACTAGGAGTGGATACTAGTACTAGAGTGAAGTACTAGATACTAGTACTAGAGTGGATACTAATACTAGTACTAGAGTGGATTCTAGTACTAGAGTATACTTGTACTAGAGTGGATACTAGTACTAGAGTGGATACTAGTACTAGAGTGAATACTTATACTAGTACTAGAGTGGATACTAGGGTGGATACTAGTACTAGAGTGAATATACTA
Organism: Doris montereyensis; assembly: GCA_037039925.1. Taxonomy (NCBI): domain Eukaryota; kingdom Metazoa; phylum Mollusca; class Gastropoda; order Nudibranchia; family Dorididae; genus Doris; species Doris montereyensis. The sequence goes on from JAXRKP010000120.1 coordinate 80,251, forward strand.
GTACTAGAGTGGATACTAATATTCTAGTACTAGAGTACTAGAGTGATACTAGAATGGATACTAGTACTAGAGTGGGGATACTAATACTAGTACTAGAGTGCATCTAGTACTAGAGTGGATACTAGTACTAGAGTGATTCTATTACTTGGATACTAGTACTAGAGTGGATACTAGTACTAGTGGATACTAGTACTAGAGTGGATACTAATACTAGTACTAGAGTGAATACTAAGTACTAGTACTAGAGTGGATACTAGTACTAGAGTGGACACTAGTACTAGAGTTGGATACTAATATACTAGTACTAGAGTGGATACTAGTACTAGAGTGGATACTAGTACTAGAGTGGATACTAGTATTAGAGTGGGTACTAGTACTAGTACTAGAGTGGATACTAATACTAGTACTAGAGTGGATACTAGTACTAGAGTGGATACTATTCTAGTACTAGAGTGGATACTAGTACTAGGTGGACACTAGTACTAGAGTGGATACTAATACTAGTACTAGAGTGGATAACTAGAGTGGACACTAGAAGTGGATACTAATACTAGAGTGGATACTAGAGTACTAGTATAGTGGATACTAGTACTAGTACTAGAGTGGATACTAGTACTAGAGTGGGTACTAGTACTAGATACTAATACTAGAGTAGAGTGTACTAGTACTAGAGTGGATACTAATACTAGTGAATACTAATACTAGAGTGGATTCTAGTACTAGAGTGGATACTAGATATCTAGTACTAGAGTGAATACTTATACTAGTACTAGAGTGGATACTAATACTAGTACTAGAGTGATACTAGTACTAGAGTGGAATACTAGTACTAGAGTGGATACTAGTGCTAGACTGGATGCTTATACTAGTACTAGAGTGGATACTAGTACTAGTACTAGAGTGGATACTAGTACTAGTACTAGAGTGGATACTAGTACTAGTACTAGAGTGAATACTAATACTAGTACTAGTACTAGAGTGGATACTAGTACTAGAGTGGATACTAATACTAGTACTAGAGTGGATTCTATAGTACTAGGTGGATACTAGTACTAGAGTGGATACTAGCACTAGTATAGGTGGATACTAGTACTAGAGTGGATACTAGTACTAGAGTGGGTACTAGTACTAGTACTAGAGTGGACTTACTAGTACTAGAGTGGATACTAGTACTAGAGTGGATACTAGTACTAGAGTGGATTCTAGTACTAGAGTGGATACTATACTAGTGGTACTAGAGTGGATACTAATACTAGAGTGGATACTAGAGTGGATACCAGTACTAGAGTGGATTCTAGTACTAGAATGGATACTAGTACTAGAGTGGATACTAGTACTAGAGTGGATTCTAGTACTAGAGTGGATTCTAGTACTAGAGTGGATACTAGTACTAGTACTAGAGTGGATACTAGTACTAGAGTGGATACTAGTACTAGAGTGGATACTAGTACTGAAGTGAATACGAATACTAGAGTGGATACTAGTACTATAGTGGATTCTAGTACTAGAGTGAATGCTAGTACTAGTACTAGAGTGGATACTAGTACTAGTACTAGAGTGGATACTAGTACTAGTACTAGAGTGGATTCTAGTACTAGAGTGGATACTAGTACTAGAGTGGATACTAGTACTAGAGTCGATACTAATACTAGAGTGGATACTAGTACTAGAGTGGATACTAGTACTAGAGTGGATTCTAGTACTAGAGTGGATACTAGAGTAGTACTAGAGTGGGTACTAGATAATAGTACTAGAGTCGATACTAAGTACTAGTACTAGAATGGATAATAGAGTGGAATTAGAGTGGATACTAGAGTGGATTCTGTAGAGTGGATACTAGTACTAGAGTGGATACTAGTACTGGAGTGGATGACTAGTACTAGAGTGGATACTGGTAGTACTCTAGTACTAGAGTGGATACTAGTACTAGAGTGGATTCTAGTACTAGAGCTAGTACAGTACTAGTGGATACTAGTACTAGAGTGGATACTAGTACTAGTACTAGAGTGGATACTAGTACTAGTGGATTCTAGTACTAGAATGGATACTAGTACTAGAGTGGATACTAGTACTAGAGTCGATACTAATACTAGAGTGGATACTAGTACTAGAGTGGATACTAGTACTAGAGTGGATACTAGTACTAGAGTGGATTCTAGTACTAGAGTGGATACTAGTACTAGTACTAGAGTGGGTACTAGTACTAGAGTGGATTCTAGTACTAGAGTGGATACTAGTACTAGAGTGGATTCTAGTACTAGAGTGGATACTAGTACTAGAGTGGATTCTAGTACTAGAAAGCATACTAGTACTAGTACTAGAGTGGATACTAGTACTAGAGTGGATACTAGTACTAGTACTAGAGTGGATACTAGTACTAGAGTGGATACCAGTACTAGAGTGGATTCTAATACTAGAGTGGATACTAGTACTATAGTGGATTCTAGTACTAGAGTGTATACTAGTACTAGAGTGGGTACTAGTACTACTACTAGTAGTAGAGTGGAGTGGATACTAGTACTAGTACTAGAGTGGATACTATTACTAGAGTGGATACTAGTACTAGAGTGGATACTAGTAGTCTAGTGGATACTAGTACTAGAGTGGATACTAGTACTAGAGTGGATTCTAATACTAGAGTGGATACTAGTACTAGAGTGGATTCTAATACTAGAGTGTATACTAGGATACTAGTACTACTATAGTGGATTCTAGTACTAGAGTGGATACTAGTACTAGAGTGGATTCTAATACTAGAGTGGATACTAGTACTATAGAGTACTAGAGTGGTACTTAGAGTGGATACTAGTACTAGAGTGGATACTATACTAGATACTAAAGTGGGCATACGGGTTCACAGGATTGATGGAACAAGGAAAGGTAGTGAAACTGAAATGTCAGAAAGGTGCCACTAGAAGAAGTAGAAGAGTAATGACAAAATGAGATACATGATATGTATATACATGTATAAGTACAACTTAGTACAAGATAACTATTCCTAGTAAGTTCCACAAAAACAGCTTGCAGTCAAAATTCACTCTCTCAAATGAAATGAACACTAAACTTAAATCAAAAAGAAAAACCAAAAGCTCAGAAAGTGTACTTTTCCAATATGTTTTCTTTATCATTATCAGTGTGCAATGTGAATACTTACAAACACATATAATATTTATGTATATTGTATATATATCTATTTAGATCTACACAACCACTCGCAGTTCAAGACAAAACAAATAAAAGCTCATTAAACAAAGCATAACATTTACAATAACAAAGAAAGACGAGGAAGAAAAAAGATAAGATATTTTTAATTGACAGCAAATAACCTTAAATTCTGATGAAAGCAGGAAGTGACATGATTACCTTCTAAAAAAAGCGTATATCGCAAATGGCACAAAACATGAGCATATTATGCTATCTTTTCAATCTCTCTTTTTTCAGGAAGAAGTTTTATCTTTGAGACCTGACTTGGATAATTCAAGAAGTCTTAGTATTTTAAAAACAATATCAAAAGCTAAATCATCTATTTAACTTAAAATGCTTATAAAGCAAGTGCCGTTCAAAACAAATAAAAACTAATTTCCACATTATTGAAGCCAAATTGAAATTATTACAACAATTGAGAATGGAAAGTTTATCAAATGATATAATGAAGAAGAAAATACAGTGGAACCCGCTCAAGATCAACACCTTAGGACCGTGAGAAGTAGTTGACCACAAGCAGGGGTCCATGTTAATGTTAACAAAATCTAGGGGGATTTATTAACCCAAATCTGAGGCAGAATCCTTTTCATATAATTATGCAGTTATGTCCCTTACCTAAACATGAGGAACAGGACTGACTGGGAGGATGCATAATATCAGATGCGACAATGGGTTTAGTTTTGGGGTGGGAGAGCGTGTTAAAGCAATCGATATTGTAGATCTAGCCTCTGCCTAATTGCAGGGCGGGTAAAGACTGGACTGACAGCACACATGGCGGGAGCTAGCAAAGCACGGTATTGTGCCGTATTAGGCCTGCTAATAGACGCAAACATGCACTGTTATTACATTGTAGCCCTATGAGGGTGAGGTCCTAGCCTATTATTGTAATAATTCATTACATACTCTCTCTTTCCAGTACTCAATACTCCCTATGCAATAATATACTCTAACACATGTATTACAAAGACAATAGGCCTTAAATGGCCATGTAAGTCTACATTCCTCAAGGCAACACGCTGCCGGTGAAATGTTGTCTTTAACGGGTTGTTCTAGTCTCAAAGTAGTTGACGTAATCCAAGGTAGATAAACATTGAAAACGGGACCTATGGTGGGAGTTCATCACAACCAAGAATTGGCAACAAGCGAGGTGATTTCTCACAGGTTCCACTGCATTTAAAACATTCAGGATTTTAAAAATTGATATTACTATTATTATTACAAACACATCAAAATACCCTTTCTAAAGGTAAAAGGAATAGCAAAATTTACAAAAGATTGATTTTGTACATTACGAGAAAACCCGGGCCCAACCTTCAATTCTCGTCATAGCTGAGGTCTCACTAAATGCGGCATACATGGCCTAGTGGCTAAGTTGCTGGACTTAAGATCATGAGGTTCTGGGTTTGAATCATTGAAATGCTAAGTTTCACTCAACCCAGGTGCAAAGGGGTTCCAACAACAGCTGTGGAGTAAAAACACAACAAACAAACAAAACAAAAACTGTGTCCAGAAGGCCATTATCATCACCTATTCCACTTCCCACTACAGACAGAAGCCAGGAAAAACTCTGGCTCTAGGGGCCCTTAGGGTTTTGAAGGAATTTTTGTTGTTGTTTTTGATTTTGTACAGTATGAGAAAACCTTGGATGTCATGAGGTCACCGGGCCCAACCTCCAATTTTCGCTATAGCCGAGGTCTGACTACATGTAGAGATTTTTTTTTTTTTTTTTTTTTTAAAGTGTGTAAGCTAGGGATTACATGCATAAAACTAACAAGATTTTTCTTGGGCACAGATGTCAAACAAAACTTCAAGGTTGAAAATATCAGTAAGATATGTATTGGCTTATAGTTATATTTACATCTTTATATTTATATCTGTCTTTCAGAAAGATGTTTCTTTTGGAGACATGAAACCTTTTTCTCCCTCAAGCAGTTTTGCCACATCTTCTCTAAACACAATCTTATTTCCAATACGTAAATAATAAGCATGTTCTAATACAAGAATTATAAACAGTTTCAGAAAAAACATCACTTTTACATTTTTTTCACTACATTTCAAATGTAATTAATAGTAATAGCATGCAATTAATATGTAAAATAACATTAATTCACTTCTCACACAACTGTACACTAGACATAAATTAAAAACAATTACCTGGACACCTCTGTGAAAATATGTCTCCAAATAAACCATAGGCCTTGGCTAACTAGAAATGATTGAATATGTATGTGTAGTAGATGTAACTAATTCCCTCTCACTCTCTCTCTCTCAGTGCCCTCTCTGTTGGTCTGTGTCTCTGTGTGCATATAAACATACATACTATCAATCATATACAGTCGACTCCGGTTTATCACAACTCCGTTAGTTGCAATTTCCGCTTAATGGCAACTTTTCCCATCAAACGGAATTTAATTAATTCAATACAAAAGCCACTGGTAAATCGCGAATCACTTCAGATAATCGCAACCCAGTCGACACCTTGCCTCAGATTTTTGGTCAGATTTTCTTCTGATTTCACACTTTGCTAAACGATGTTCGCATGTCTATGCTGTTATTATCCAACAATCGTAGCAGACAATAAAAAACGCAAAATAGGCCTTGCCTAGAAACAACTGTAACAGACAATAAAAGACGCAACATAGGCCTTGCCTAGAGACAACTGTAGCAGACAATAAAAGACGCAACATAGGCCTTGCCTAGAGACAACTGTAACAGACATTAAAAGACGCAAAGTAGGCCTTGCCTTGAGACAACTATAGCAGACAATAAAAGACGCAAAATAGGCCTTGCCTAAAGACAACTGTAACAGACAATAAAAGATGCAAAATAGGCCTTGCCTAGAGACAACTGTAACAGACAATAAAAGACGCAAAATAGGCCTTGCCTAGAGACAACTGTAACAGACAATAAAAAGACGCAAAATAGACCTTGCATAGAGACAACTCAGATAGCTGGGAAGCGTGGTATTGTACGGTATAGTAAGCAACACTGTCTTCAGCCCATAAGCCGAGCAGGCAGTCGACAACCGATCATTCAGATCAAAGGGAGTGACGTCATAACATGCGCTGCACACGTTGTAGTTTACTTCACAGTTAGCTATGAACTGGAGTACTGCAGTATGTTTTATTGGCTGTATAGTATATGATTAAAGGCATACCATTTTAACAAACATGAGAATGGTTACGACGGTCATAAGTTCGTGAAACTCAGAGAGCAAAATTATCCCTGCAAAAAATATTGCAACAGACATACCTAGTATGCAAATAGTGAAATGAGCCTTAATATTAGGCCCACGGTAAAACCTGATTAATCGCTATTTCGGACAATCGTAACAAGTTTCCATCTCCAGTCCTGTTGCCATTAATCGGAGTCAAGTGTACCTTGAATATAAATGTGAATATTGAAATAAATAATGATATTGACCTCCCTTATGACTTGCAATGCCTGGCAATCGGTGAATCATGAAGGATAAAGTGCAATGGTGGGGTGAATGAGAAATGTTGTTAAGCAGTTTTCTAAACACTTTACCATAACCCATTACAAAAAACACTGGCAGCATAACAAACATCCCCTTCTGCAGTGAGAAATAAATATTTACATCCTTCCAAAATCATACATTGTCATATGCATCCCCGCTCTTCAAAGATTTCCACACATTGTATACTCTTGAGCTTTTACAATAAGCATCATGATTGGTTTTTTTTCATTTTATCATTATCATCATTATTATTATGATACATTTAGTGCCACAATGACAAAATGCAGCCAAGCAAGTGCTTCCCAATTGCCTTTAGATTGCTAGATATGGATACATTACACTGGAGCTATTATATTGAGAGAGAAAAAAAGCCAAAAAAGAAAACCCCCAACAACAAACAACCAAATAAAAACTTGGCTCGAGTCAAAGACTGAAAGCATTAAAACAACGAACCACAGGTCTTATGACAATGCCTAGAGACTACTCTATGGTCCAGATGCTAGTTAAAACTTTCAATGAAGCAAGAAAGGGATTTCGCTAAAAGGGTCTTGCTGTGTGAAAGCCAAATGACCTACGGATGTCAGATTTGCTTTTGGTTTTGTCTTGTTATGAACCACATTCTAGCTTTCAAAACTATACATATAATACTGACTTTTAAGAAAGTAATTTGAACAAAACCTGATCCAAACAGTTCCTTTTTTTGTTGTTGCCAAAGTCAATTGTGGAATTAATGATCAATTAATTAAATATTCTTAAAAACACAGCATGCTGTAACTAGCTCTCTACTGTACTGTTTCCAATGTAGATTTATAAAATGTAAAACTGGGCATGAAAAAATGACCCAATATTAGCAGTTGGATGGACAAATATTTCCTTCACTATGCGCTGCTATGACAGAACACAAGAACTCTTTTCTGCCTGGTCTCCATTTTCTTTTTGACGCATGGTCTGGAGGACAGTGGCGAAGATGTCTTTCACTGACTGTTTTGAAAGATGAGAGGAAAATGAATCATTCATATATACATGTCACAATAGTTCAATTTTTATATCAATTCATAGACAAGCTATATCCTTCTTTCCTCCTCATTCTTTTACAGTTGAGACCACAAAATGTTGCTTCATCCCTTTGCTGCACATTCAAACCTCTTGCATGAAATGAAATCTCTGTTTCGATCAAACTCATATTCTGTTAAACCAAACCTTCATTTTTCATGCGCTAAAGTGATCTACGTTATTGCTGTTCATCAACCAAATCCATCATCAAAATCATTTTCTATTAAACCAAACCCTCATTTTCATCCCTTTAAAGAAAAAAAAAAATAGACATATTAGGAGAAATCCTTTATACTTACTGAATTTCTCTTTTGCAGAAGCTTCCAAAAAGGAACATTCCAAGATTCAGCTAATCTACGACCTTCTCTCTCTGAAACAACTCTGGATTAGAAATAAAAGGAATCTCGTACTGTACACCAAAGCAATACACTCTTCAATAAGAACTCAAATTTATCCAGTTTTTATCGTTTTAAATCTTTATGTCATAAGGAGAAACACATAATTGAAATACATATATAAATGTAGTGTGTAAAAATGCATGTTTCATGTTTCAAATCTATAATCTTTCCCTTTTTGCTACAAAATATTCAATGTTATCCCAATAGCAGTTCACACATATAGAGGGAAGAGAAGGCTGACAATTGAAACTGAAGAAATAATGTAGAAAATTTTGTTTTGTTTTACAGGAAATGTGCACTTGACATTTCATACAAAATACATGGACACACACACAGATACAGAAAATAATACTTTGATGATAATAAAGAGATGTTCCTCAGGGGGGTGAAATGCTGACAACAATTAAAGTTGAAGCTTTGTTGGGTTTTTTTATGAGTTCTTGGTAAATTATCGCAGTAAACAAAACAATTTTTTTTTATTGCATCCGTTGTAATCTGCTTAAATTTCCATCACAAATTGTGTGGATTCCTATACTTTAAAAATGTATCAAATCATTTCTGACTTTCACCAAACAATGGTCACATTCTTTTTGGACGAAATTGGACATAGAAGTATGCATTGTGGCTATTCAAGGAAGAAGCAGTGTGTCTTTAGAGGGGTAGCTTTGTGATCACAGTTTCATGTAGTTTACATATAATATTGTAAGCATTTTATATTGTAGTACATAAGAAGTTCCTTGTCAAACAAAACACTAACAGAAAAAAGACCACAAAAAGAAAAGGGACCTTGAAATCCTACATTTCTCCCTGTTTAGATACAAATAATACAGGGAACATTTTTTCTTCTGAATGCCCCCATGATGACTGACTTAATGACATCAACATGAGTATCAATCAACTGCATTCTCAAATTTCTAAAACAAACTAATGACAATTGGATTATCACAATAATTTTATTTAAAGGGAGACAAACACTGCATATGGTTACCTGTCAAATCGAAGATCATTCTTATTTCCTACTAACACCAGAGGTACCCTGCAAAATGAGAACAGAAAGGATAAATTGGCATGAAATCATTGCTCTCAAACTTACTATCAGCAAGAATGGTTTGCTTACTGAAATGAGTTTTTGATTTACTGATTCATAAGTTTTCAATTTACAAATGACTGAAAAATCAGATTTCTCTTGATGTCACATTATTTTCTTTCTTTCTTTATCAGCTCCCATTATACTTTCCGTGTATGGGTTCAGATGTCCGAAAATGATCTTTCTCTAGGCTGCCCTGTCCTGACATAATCTGTTTCCTTCCGTGAAAGTTAGATTTCTTTGCTTTAATGCCTCTTTTATATCTTCTTTCCACTTTCCATGAGGTCTGCCTTTTGGTCTTTTACCTTGAGTTTTAGCACTGTATACTGAATTAACTATTCTATTGTCATTCACTCTGTTTATATGCCCAAACAATCTTAGTTGATTTATTTCTATCTTAGCTTTTATGCCATCTGCTTTGATTTGATCTCTTATTATTGTGTTTCTGATTTTGTCTCTTTTAGTTTTCCCTACTACTCTTCTTAGATATTTCATTTCAGCTGCTTGTACTCTACTGTATTCCCTACTGTCTAAGGTCCAGGTTTCACTGCCATAGAGGAGAGTAGGACAATAAAATGTGTTGTATATTGCCATTTTGGCTTTTGTTGACAATTCTTGTTTACCTATAAATGCCTTTCCTAGATGGTTATATATTGTCATTGCCTTTTTGTATTCTCTGGCTGATTTTTTCTCTTAGATTTCCCTCTGAGTTAATCATTACACTTAGGTAATTGTAGCTTTGAATTTGTTCTTAATTCTCCCTGGCCAATTTAAGGTTTTGTGTTTTAGCTTTCCTAGTTACTAGCATTGTTTTGGTTTTCTTTTGCATTTACTTTCATTCCTCTTTCATTTAATTCATTATTCATCATGATATGCGACTGAAGGTCCCTTTCTGATTTTCCAAACAGAACTAAATCATCAGCAAATGAAAGCATTGGTACATTTACTAGTTTGAGCTTCCACATACCTACATTCATATTCTTCATTTTTAAGGATGCCTTTGCGACTGAATCCAGAAATATGATAAACAAAAGAGGATTTAAGTAGAACACAACTCTGTCTTACTCCTATATCTACATCAAATTCTTCAGATATGTTTCCAGCTACTCTCACTGCACATGTTGGTTTATTGTAAAAACTTTTAATGGCTTCTATTAAACTTTGCTCTAGATTGTGTTCTTTTAGGGAATGTCATAGTGCGTCCCTCCTCAGTGTCAAATGCCTTTTCTAAGTCAATAAAACACAGGTGCAAGTCAATGTTTCTCTCAAAGAATTTTATTTTATTTGTTTAATTGTAAATATGTGGTCTTGTACACTTCCTCCTGGTCTAAATCCACTCTGGTGTTCTTCAATCTGATCCTCTACATTTTTCCTTAGTCTCATTTCCAGAATGCTGGCATACACTTTACCTGGTACGCTATGTAGTGATATCCCTCTTATAGTTTGAGCATTCCATAGTGGATCCTTTCTTGTGTATTGATACTACTGTTTCCTTTTTCCAGTCATCTGGCACTTGTTTGGATTTCCATGCTTGTTGATATATTGCATGTAATAGTTTGTCTGCCTCTCTCCCTGTTTTTAATCATTTCTGGACAAAACTAGATCTGCTCCTGGGGCCTTTTCTAATTTCCCTTTTCTTATAGCTGTTTGGAGTTCTTCCATTGAAATATCTACATCTGTCTCATCTGGATTACTTGTTACTTTTACTAATTGATCTATACTCCTTGTTTTATATGTTCTGGAATTATGTAATTGGCGAAAATATATTCTCCACGTTTCCATGATTTCACTGTCTTCTTTCATTATTTCTGCTTTGTCATTCTTAATTTGTCGTATTGGGCATGCTTTGGACTTTCTCATGCTCTTCATTGCTCCCCAGAACAGCTTTTGATTTCCTTGATAGTTTTCTTGAAATCTTTGTCCCAACTCTTCCACTGTTCCTGTTTTGCTTTCCTAACCTTGGCGATAGTTCTTTTACTCACGTAATCTATCCTATCCTCTGGCCTCTTTGTTTGCAAATATTTCTTTCAGGTACCCTTCTTTTATTTGATCTTAGTTTTGACATTCTCATTCCACCATGCTGTTTTTTTCCTTTAATTTATTTCCTACCACAGACCTCTTCAGTACAACTGTGGAGTGTTTTTTTTTATACATTTGCCACTCTTCTTCTATCACGCTATCATTCAGATCCATCTGCCATTCACTGATAAATCTTTTTATCCAAAATTGGTATATCTGTTTTACTATTGGTTTATTTAGTTCTTCTATTTTGAAATTAGTAGTTTTTCCTTTTCTGTTTGTTCTCTTCAGTCAGTAATCTCATTTTCGAAATCACTAGGTGACTATTATGTAGTCTATCATTGACTTTTCACATTTGTCTTCATTTACTCTTGTATATTATTTGTGGATATTTTTATGAGGAAAAAAGGTGTTGACTATTTTCATGTTATTCTTTAAGCAAAAAGCTATTAGTCCCTCTCCATTTGGAGAAGTTGTTGTCTCTCCTTCTTTACCTATTACTCCTGATGTTTCTACATTGTTGCGTACTCTAGCAATTAAATCCCCTAAAATCATTAGTTCCTGTTTGGGTTTGAGATTCTCTGCAGCTAGATGTAAATCGTTTTCGAATATATATTTTTCTTCTTTGGTGACGTCTTCGTTTGGTCCATAAGCTATTAATAATTTAATTTCTCTTCCTTTTGGTTTAATATGTACCTCTAATAGTCGTGGGCTTATAAATTTCCAACTTTCTAGTAGCTTTTCCCACCTTTTGCGCATTAGGAGGCCTATTCCTGCTCTAGCTCTATCTCTGACATCTACTCCTGAGAAGATTAAAGTATGATTTGGTCCTACATTTTCTATTCCTTGTCCTTTTTTCTGTAATGGCCAACATGTCTACTTTGAATTTTTCCATTTCTTCTGCTAATTCTAACTCTTTTCCATTTATTGCTCTAATATTCCATGTTCCAAACATCACAGTCCATTTTCTTTTCCAGAGTCGTCTTTGAAAGTTCAAGCCGGGTATATCATATTTTCTTCTTTGAATCAGTTTGGTTTTGGATAAGCAGGGGATTAGCCCACTGAACCCTAGGTAGATGGTGGGGCTGCCACCTTGAGGCGCCCTAACGGGCCTCGTTATTTTCTGTCAAAGTTAACTCCCTTAGCCTTTGGTTGCCCAAAACCAGCTTGCAACGCAGCAGGTTGTTATTTTCTGTCAGAGTTAACTCCCTTAGCCTTTGATCAATCAAGACCGGCTTGCAAGACAGCAGGTTGTTATCTATTAGGGTTAACTCCCTTAGCCTTTGGCAGCAGGAGACTCGTGGAGGGCAGGACCGTCCACTGCCCGGATATCACATTTTTGATTTATCTATTCATTTGATTTATTTATTCTTCTTTGTAATCAATTGTATATGCTGAAGTATTAGACAGGAAGAAAAAGACAAATACAGTAGATATTAAATGGGATGCTCCACAAATACAAATCTCAAAAACTATTTAGAGATTTTTTTTAGTAGAGAATTCGGCAGCAAAATAAAAGTCAAATAATAGGGCTTTCATTTTCCATTAAAATCTACATTTGCCTAGAAAAAAATCAAATGATTTACTACAGAAGGCACTCCTACCAAGAAATATATGCAATTGCGAGATGTGACAGGTTTTCCTATGCGGCCACACATATTATTCTCTTACAATCTGATGTGTAGATTTACTATAAATAGCTTTGGCTTTCATAGCAAGCAGGTCTGCTTTAAATGAGTGATGTGTACACCACAGTGGATGTACCAATCTGATCTGCATCTCTTAATCAGATTTATATTACGCATTATGTAACTAATACACACCTAACTTAGCTGACTTAATAATTTTTGTTATTAAAACAGCAAACTTTGTTCATTCTGTAATAAATAGTGGTCAATAAACGGAAAAAAAGGTTACACTATGAAAATAACATAAAAATGTAAACAAATGGACAAAGGAGATGAGAATTGTAAGTAACATACAAAACCATGTTGAGGAAAAACTAATATAAAGATTATCTGATCTATCCATCGAACCGTTTTAACAAAAAGGAGGAATCATGATCAATACACAAGTCCTCCACCTAGACTTTTTTTTTTTTTTCACAGATAGGTTGAACACACAGCTCAAAAAACATGACTCTTACAAAAGAAACTTTTAAAAATTATTCATAGGGAAAGGAAATATACTCACGCTACTTTTCCTTTCATGTCAACAATCTTGTCATAAACATGTTTAACAACTTCAAAACTGAAAGTTGAAAATGAAAGAGAACAAGAATGCAAACATAAAATTAAAATGTAAATAGCATTAATAAAAACATATTCCAAGATGAAAATAAGCAAATACTTTTAATTCTTTTAACGTGTCTTTACTCATAAAGTGTTCATCATTCATGGGAGATAACTCCACTGGTTTTAAAAAATGTGAGCTTTCCTTGAAAGGTCAGTCTGGAAAATAAGTATGCTCTGTTGAAACAGTAAAATAAAAAGAAATAATTTTAATATACAAATCGATTTGAAAACCTAGGAGAAAAAAATAATGAGAATAATCAAAATCAATTTGAAAAACATTTTTGTTTAAATTTTCTCATAATTGCAATTACAACAATATAATCCTATCAAAATCTGTTATAAAGTTAACGTAGACATTTTTTAAAAGCATAAATTTTTGTCAGTATTTACAGATGAACAGATATATGCTATATACCTTTTTGCTGAATTCACTGAGTAGACAAGGACATAACCATTTATATTAATGAAATAAGACTGAGGAATGATGGAGTATTCATCTTGACCAGCTGTGTCTACCAAATGGAGATGGTATTCTTGACTTCCTATCTTCGTTTGTTTGGAGAATGCTATGGGAAAAAAGTAATAATAATCTTTGTAGAGGTCTTGGACAAAATAATGTGATTTAAATTTGTCACGATAAAATAAGTTGTTACATGATTTCTGATTCATGACATTGAAATACTGAAAATCAACATTTCTATTTTGTTATATTAAATCATGTGCAAAAAGAAACATTAAACTTAATACAAAAAACATTTTATATCTAAATCATTACATCTAAATCTATCTAAAAAAAAAACAAGCATCCATACATATAGGTCACATATATCATATCATGAACATTATGAGCTATTGCAAGAATATTGTTGTGGTCTATGATATATCTCACACAATGTAACCTTTTTGTGAAGCATGAAAGTCTCAGACAACCAATCAAAATGTACAAAAGAAAACTCACTGTTTTCAATAGTTGGATCATAGGAATCTACAAACTGATTCTCCACGTACTGGATGATAAGTGAGGACTTGCCTGCAAAGAAGACATAGCATATTTTAAATTCTCATTAAATAAAGCATTTTTAAAAAGCTATGGCACAGCCATGTCAACATGCTTTCAATGGTGGTCTGGATTGGGAGAAACATCAAATGCTTGTTATTTGAATATACATTCAAACCTAGTTATACCGCCAACTGTTGTGCCAGCGGTAACTTGGCGTTATAAAGGGAATAGCATTATAACAAAAACAACTTTTTTCAGTCTTACAATGAGGAGATAATCAATATTTGATAAACCAAGAAAGAAAAAAAGATAATAGACAAGACAATGTTTTCTGTACATGAAGAGGCTATTGCCGTATTATATTAGTGAATGATAATGCCATTGAATAATATTAAAGCAGCAAGCTCCATCGGAGCAAAGACGAGACAAATACAAAGAATTGACAGAAAAAACTGTGGCCACCATGGGGTTAGTAGTAGGAGCGTAGTTAGCTTGGTGGTAGTAAATTTTCTTTTCATGGCTGGGCGATGGGTGCCGACTTAAAGGTCCCAGGTTCAATCCCAAAGGTGGCGAAGATTATAACTGTCTATTCCTTGTATTTGTCTCGTCTTTGTTCCTATGGGGCTTTAATATTAATTGCATGGGGGCCCCTGAAGGATTTGTTTTCCTTTCGAGTTTGGGTTTTTCTGTTTAATAGTAACTGTCAAAATATAGTCATCCTATATCATTGAAGAGTTGGTAGCGCCATGGAAACAGCCACCATCTTGGATTTCGATCCAATTTTCAAAATCTATCTCCTCACATAGTTATGAATAAAATAACTTGAAACTTGCGCAGAATGTTATTTCCATTTAATCTCTAAAGATTGACGTAATTTTTTAGATACGTCGAATAGTTTTTTTTAATGAATTTTTAAAAATAACAGTTTATGCAAAAATGGCATTTTTATTACAAAACAAAATAATTTCTCAAAAAGTTTACAAGATATCAAAAGACCCTGACGACGTTTTCTATTGACATAGACAAGAAGAACTTGTGTGCCAAATACCATACAAATCGGTCCGTAAATGACGGTGGAGATAGATATTTAGTGTGAAAAAACTACATTTCAAGAAAAATGCAAGTAAAGAAATCAAAAGAAAATTTTAACACAAATCAGATTATAAGCCGTTGCCACTCTTCATTCGGACGACTTAGGCCTAAGCAACGGACGACAAACGTTCTCTTCAGACCTTCAGTATTCTCATACTCTTAAAGAATCCTTGTGTCACTAGCGGCAGTGTCATTTCTGTAAGTGTAAGAGTACTTAGACATATATCAGTGATGCTTGTGTGTGTGTGTGTGCTTGACTCCGTAATCTGTGACCACGCCAAACTAGATTCTAAATACTTCTATCCGCTTGCATCACCTCAGGAAGGTGGTGGTGATGCACAGTGGCAGTTTAACGAGTTGTATTTTACAACAGTAATTAAGCAACGTTGATGCCAAACCATTGGTGGATGGCATTACAACGAGTTTTTGTATAGTCAGATTCGTACTAAGGTGAAAAGCTAGCGATAAGTGAGAATGGCTGTATAACGGGGACAGTATTACGAGGTTTGAGTGTAAATGCAAAGATGCTGTGTATTAAATGAATCATCATCCCCCCCAAAAAAAGGTAAACTTGGAATAGAAATAGATCTAGTTACTTTAGTATAATTACTAAAGCATAACAAAGTAATGAATTCAACCCCCCCCTCTTTAAAAAACCTGGCAAAACCACACTTTAGCAACGCCAGGCAATATCGAACTTGAAAATAGTTAAACGATTCTGTTCGCAGTGTATCGCCGATCTGACTCACTGAAAAACACTGCGATCACGCTCTCACTCTCTTTCTTGCTGACTCAGGCCAACTGACCACAATCTAGGTTAGCCTACCGTGATACTGATTCCCTCTCCTCTCACTTCTCACAAGCCTTCGTGAACGAGTCCGAATTTTTTTACTGACATGGCCGTTGGACATTTGACGGTGCTCTCTCTCCTCACTCTTGCCACTTCGCGAGGCCCAACCTGCATCTATGTTCTGTGATCCCATCTCCTCTCAGCCTAACTTCGGGAATGGGACTAAGAGAGAAACATTTTTATTAGGTTTCCACAGCTTCTCCTGAGGAGGGAGTGGGGGTGTTCTGCATTAAAAGAAAGTGTTCCCATGTCGATATTTGAATATTTTTATACTCCTTGTGTTTGCCTTCTTTAAAATAGCTGATCAACGCAATTCTTGTTTCGTGATGGTGGGGAATAATAATAATATTATTATCATTTTACCTCCTTACTTGTCTTGTATCCTCTTCTTGAAGAAAGTGTGGCGGGTTCAGGGGGCTTGTCCCTCTGCTGCATGAAAACAAACAACAAAAAGCCCCGCTCTTGTGTTTCCAAGTCGACTCTTTTTATTACACCCGCTTTAGCACCGCCGCCATGTATTTCCCACTGTTGTGCCTATGGTGCTAAAGTGCGAGTAATAATAGGAAGACGACTTGAACTACTTGAAGTCCTGCTTGCCTGGCCCAATCATCTCCCTATTATTACTCCCACTTTAGCACCACCACAGTGTATTTTCAACTTCATTTACTATGGTCATGGGTGCTGAAGTGGGAGCAATAATAGGGTGACGACTGCAAAACACACACGTGAAAGTCAGAGGCCCTTCATAACACGTCGTCCGGTGCTCTAGCGATCGAAGAGCATAAGAGAGTGAACGAGGGGCTATTGGCATTGAGACCATGCCCAGTATCGAGCATAAACTGGGTTTGTAATTGTATTCAAGGTGAAATCTTGGCGGTGCTAAAAGTGCGATTATCAAAAAAAAAATCATCTTGTGCATTTTGTGCTGTCCCTGTCAAAATATAAATGTTGGTGAAATTTATATTTCAAGATGAGGATGTCTAACCGTAATCCAACTCAAAGACGTGATACGATTGCGACAGATCTTTTCAATTGAGCCCACTAGATCCAACTACATGTAGACATTCTAAATGTAGCATGGTGGTGAAAGGAGTGGGGTGAGGGTGATTTGGGGTGAGGGTGATTCAGGGTCAGGGCCTATGGCTATGGTAGTCTAAGAAATAGGCCAAATAATAGTAAAAATAGGCCTTTTTATATTTTATTTAATCTAGAATTCTAGTTCCAGACAGATCCGGATTTCTAGAAGATCCGTTATGATTATGAACTCACCAACAGATCGGAAGCCCATGAAAGCAATTTTCCGTTCTTTTGGTGGCATCTTCTTACAGTAACCAAAGAACAGAAATAGAACGAAGATCGGTTGTACGTAAACGTCTCCGCAATGGTTGTTGAGTTCAGTGTCGTGTTTACGTTCAGCCGTCTCGCGAGAAGCCCATTTCGTTCCTGTCCTGGTCAACATCGGTGGGTATCGAGTATGTCTCAATTTTTAGTATTGATAACATGTGAGCCAACATTGGAACGTGACCACGATTCTCAACACAAACCGCCCACGCCATCTCTCACAAACACAGATATACACTCGTTTATCACCATCCATTGTTTCAGCTCAAACACACTTTGTTTTTCTTTTTTCACATAGTAAAGAATATGTACCTAGTATTTGTTACTTTATTACAGTAAGGCCCATCTTATAAACGCAAGAGAAACTCTACGGTGAAAGTTTCCAAATAATTTATGTATAATAATAATAATAATGATAATAATAATAATAATAATGATAATAATAATAATAATAATAATAATAATAATAATAATAATAATAATAATAATAATAATAATAATAATAATAATAATAATAATACTTTATTCATCCAAAGAAGGAAATTACATTCTGTTCCTCATAAGTAAGTAAGTTTAAAAATCATAATACATAGATCTATTCATTATTAAAATTGCTAAACATTAATGCAGTAATATAATAAGAGTATCAGTATGACAAATACATCACAGAAATGCGTAAGATATACAACATCATTAGAGCCCTCCCACAACTCCCCCCCACACACACACAACCGACCCCATCACACACGCCTTTGGTCAATGTGCATTCATCCATGCTCATCCCTCCACGTCCATTTGTTTGGATAAACACATCACAGAAATGCGTAGGATATACAACCATATTCGAGCCCCCACCCATTACACAACATTACCCAATCGACTCCTACGCACATGCACGTCTTCAAGCAAAGCTCATTCATCCATTTCCACCCCCCCACATTGTTTTGATAAATAGCGACCCCCCCCCCCACACACACACACTAAATCTCAACCGACCCCCATACACACGCCTTCGGACAAAGCTCATTCATCCATGCCCAACCCCACCTCCATTTGTGTTGATAAATACATCACAGTAATGCGTAAGAACCCTCCCCCCCACACACACACACATACTACATCCCAACCAACCCCCACATATACGCCCTCGGTCAAAGCTCATTCATCCATGTCCAACCCCTATGTCCATTTGTTTTGTTAAAACTCTTGACTGCGGACGGAATGAATGAATTCAGATATCTGTTTGTGTTGGCCCCTGGGACTCTGAACCTACCACTTCTAATTATTTTTAAGACAGTTAATGTCTGCACAAAGTGGATGAGTTTCGTCATCAGTGATGTCAGTTGTTTTTTTGGGGGGGGGGGGGGGGGGGGTTTGTGGTTATACGTCGTTCATAAACTGTGTCAAATGAGTCATGTGTGTTCCCAATCAGCCCACCTGCCTTTCTGATAACCCCGTCAAGTCTCGTCCTATCAAATCTAGTTATGTTCCCATCCCAACTGGGAATCCCAAAGGTCAACCCCGAACATATAACTGACGAATAGAACATTTGTAATAGGTGTGTATCGACATGAAAAAATCTCAGTTTTCTCATTCAATAAAGCCGTGTGTTCGCTTTTTCATGATGTTGTCTGTGTTCTCGGTCCAATTCAATGTGTTATCAATTATTATTCCTAAATACTTGTAGCTCTGTGCTCGCTCAATTTCTACCCCTTTTATGGTGACTGGGGAGGATTCAATTTTATTTTTCCGGAAATCAATTATCATTTCCTTAGTTTTTTAAATATTTAATTCAATGTAGTTTTGGTCGCACCAGCTCACAAAAATTGTCTACTACTTCATTTGAATAGTTATTGTCATTGATTATAAGTCCGATTTCCCCAGTATCGTTCGCGAATTTGTCTATGATGACGTCGTCATGTTTGGATCTACCGTCTGCGGTGTACAGGAGAAGAGAAATGGGGATAATATTGTACACTGGGGAGCACCAGTATTAGTATATAATGTGTCAGAAGTTAGGTCAACGAGAGGTTTGGTTTGATTTTCTAAGAGAAAGGGGGAAGATGAACGCCGCATTTTGACAAACTGTGGGCGGTTGCTGAGGTAATCTAAAATCCAAAGTACAGTGTTAGCGTTGACGTTCATTTCAGCGAGCATGTGTGGTTGGATGGTGTTAAATGCACTAGAAAAATCGTAAATCATAATTCTTTTAGAACTGCCTTTTTTCTCAAGATGTGAGTAAATAGAATTTAATGCATGTACCAAAACATCGTCAACAGATCTATGTTTCCTATATGCAAACTGCAAAGGATCGATAAAATTGTCAACCAAAATTTGTAATGTGCAAAGAATTACTTTTTCAAATATTTTCATAGGATATGCCGTTAATGCTATGGGGCGGAGGTCATTCATGTTGGTAACAGATTTCTTTTTGGGACTGGGACAATACACGAGGTTTTCCAAATACTTAGGATGACACACTGAGACAATGACATATTATAAATGTAGCAGAAAACAGAACTCAGCTGATCAGTGCAAGTTTTATGGACTTTGGGCTGAACACCATCGGGGCCATTCGCCTTATTTGGATTAGCCTTTTTCATGGTGTCTTTAACAGATTTTTCAGTTATGACAATACATTCACTTTTGTCAACATTCATCCCTGTTAGATTGTTTTTAATATTCTCTTTTTCCTCACTGAAATCATGACAATCAAATCTTGCATAAAAATTATTTAAACCATTAAAATATGACACAGAATCAGACAGAGCTTCCAAGCTTTTACGCCGAGACCCACTCATTAAATGCATACCCTTCCAGACTTTACTCATGTCATTTAATTTGAAATTTTCTTCAATCTTACTTTTATACTTTTCTTTACCTTTTTCAATTGCCTTTTTTAATTCCTTTTTGGACTATACGACGCTCATTTTTATACTTCGCTTGAAACGTTTTTTTTTGTTTTGTTTAAGAGCTCTTTTATTTTAACAGTAACCCATGGCTTATTATTGTTGAAAATGTTAATGTTTTTCTTAGGTATGACAGTTTCTACACAAAAACTGATATAAGAACATACAGTATCTGCCACTTCATTGATCTGATTGTTGTTTTCTGTAAAAATAGACCTGTCTGTTGACTCAAAACATCCTTGTAGGGCCTTGCACGCTTCCGGGGTCCATTGTCGCACTGTCCTGGTTGTAGGTGGTTCACGCTGAACACCAGGCAGGTAGCAGGGCAACAGGCTCACCATGTTGTGATCTGACCGGCCAATGGACGGGAGAGGGGTTGATGTGTATGCGTTGCGATGTTGCAGTAGAGCAGGTCTATTGTGGTATTCTCACGGGTCTTGCATTTAACCTGTTGGTGTTAACATGTAAAAAAACTTTTTAGTTCGCAGTGGTTGAAATCGCCTGTGACGACCTTAAAGGCACCAGCGCACTGCTATCTAGGTCATGCACGTGGCTAGCGATGTCAAGAGCTGCGTCCTTTACGCTGGCTTGTGGTGGAACATAAACTAAAGTGACCAATACATGAGAAAGTTCACGAGGTAAATAGTAAGGGCGTGGTTTTTAATACATGTACAATGTGTATTCTTGCCTCTCATTTCTTGTATTTGGCTGCCCACCAATGTGATAATTCAAATTACACACATATCTAACATCCATCTCTTCACATAAGGCATTATATGTAAGCATATTAAGGTTTGCTATACAATTGTCTGTTGAAATACGACATGTAGTGTTGTACGAATGGCGAAACAACAACATAACACAAGTAATAGGGTATTTACAGTATTTCTGTGAAGATAAAATGTGTCTTTTATCTTGTCTTAATGCTTTTCTTTATGAACAAATATGTCTTTTTTGTGTTAAATCTACTTAGATTAGATCCATTTGATTAGATTTGACCAATCCAGGAAAATGAAACGTTTGGAATCGAGACCTTAATGTGAAGCTATCGTCAGTAGGCCTACAAACATCTCGAAATGACTATAGAAACCAGGCTGAGGGTAGAAATACAATAGCCTAAGCCTACATTAATATTACGTGCTGTTGAATGAATTAATATTAAGCCTACCAAAGTTTCTCACCAGGTACTAAATAAAAACTTTTTAGTTGGTGATGGTCTCTTTGTAAGAATAAAATCACAACACGACAATACACAATATTACAAAATATTACGAAATTACTTAAACATACATATATGCTACAAAATGGTTGGCCTACATAATATACTGGAATTTCAGTCAAATAAATGTCAAATAATAAGCAAAAGTAAGCACACATACAAGAGATAGAACAGTCAATTCACATTACTACATACATCACCAAAAGCAAAGAATAATAGTCAGCGCTAAATACATATAGATCTATATAGCCAATACATTACGAAATGCATGCGGTGTCTAGTAGTATGTCAAAACAAAAACACATATTTTTATTTTTAGGCCGCCGGTAGAGATTGCGACACGCGCTCTGTGCACGAAATAAAACGATGATGGCATTCTATCTTAGTGTATAAACAATGAATTAAAGGAAAGACTGTCGTGCAAAACACCATCCCTGCTCCCGAAGCCACGCCTATAAATATAATCATTGTTGATATCCTGTCAGTGTCACTCATCACTACAGACTGGGAGACCCATGTGCGCCATACTACGGCCCCAAGATGTGACAAAAATGTTCAAGTTTATTAAGTTTTAGGGTCTCTTTTCTTTAACGTTCGCATAATTTTACAGTCGTGTAGATTCTATATTCCAAATCCAAAGTCTCCATCTTGCGGTGTCACATCAGCACATGTGGAACATATCTGATCACATGAAATGTTTTCACACAGATTTCACCTAGCCATAGCCCTACACTAAGACTTTCTTAGAATTTTATTTCATTTACCCACTTCTTCAACTAAACGGTGATCTCTGGATTTTTTGGTAGGATTTTTAATTTTGCCCGGAATGCTGTATGAACAGCCATGGTATCTTTAACATGCACCGAGTGGTGTGATCTGCACACGGAACCTTCTTTTTATCGTCCGTTTCCGATGGGACTACGCGTCGATCCACATACCTGAACCAGGAGGGGATAGATTTTGCTCGAAAAAACTCGAGAACATTTTAACCGTTGGCAGTGCTTTAACCTCGACCTTTGTGTTGAGAGGCCGACACCTTGCCTTTGGACTAACACTCCTCACAGGTACCACCAAGTCCTTCTGAAACATCAGTGTTGTGGAATGTAATTGCCTCAAACAGACAGACAGACAAACAGACAGATATATATATATATATATATATATATATATATATATATATATATATATATATATATATATATATATATATATATATAGAGAGAGAGAGAGAGAGAGAGAGAGAGAGAGAGGGGGGGGGGGGTGGGGGTAGCTTGCTATGAAGAAGACATGAGTGTGCAGTAAAAAAATACATTTATTGTTGCGTTGCTGTGGTTAATTTACTTTTTTAGATTTAAAACAAGGTTATATTTAAGAAAACAAGACTTACAAATTTCTACAGCAATCACTAACGTATCCAATTGTACCCTGGCAGCGGACGTTGCAAAGCTGCGACAATCACTTCGACTGGAGAAACTTATCGCAGGGATATTATTGTTAATGTACATAGTGTTGTGGTTATAGTAATACACAAACAAGGAAGGCCAAGATTTTATGTACAAAACAATTATTACTTTATTGCGTTGATGACATGACACGATTGTACTCGATATATTACAACGGTGGCCACTATTGCTTACACAAGGGATAATACATCGAAGGAGGACAAATAACAACATGAAATCATAATATGGCATTGGATATACATGTTATACATTGGATACCTTGGACACTGATACATATATATATATATATATATATATATATATATATATATATATATATATATATATATATATATATATATATATATATATATATATATATATATATATATATATATGGTGACATAGATGAGTAACATAGTTATAACAAGTAATATAAATACATGTGCAAAGGGAGATAATCACACATACGTACATACGTCATTCGTCACAACATATAGTATGGTCATTACATGCAAGGCCGTCTATATATATAGGTAGGTTATAGACGGCATTGTTACAGGTCATTGTGACTAGCGTATTATGTCAGATCGACATGGCAATACCGGATAATGTTAATGAGGAAACAAACCCAGCACAAAGGGGTGGCATCTTCAATAGTAAAGCCAGTCAGTCTTCATGTGATAACACATCATTTTAAAATAATAATCGGATTAACGATTTTGGTTAAGTTTAAAATAATATGCGCAAACTTTCAGTTGCACACAACATATCACCACAACAGACAATATATAATTTTCTTCTTTTCCTCCTTTTTTCTCCGTTGTTTTGCTCTTTGTCTTTTTCTTGTTCTTCTGCTCCTGATTATTTGCTTATGGAACCCCTCATCCTGAGAGAGAGAGAGAGAGAGAGAGAGAGAGAGAGAGAGAGAGAGAGAGAGAGAGAGAGAGAGAGAGAGAGAGAGAGAGAGAGAGAGAGAGAGAGAGAGAGAGAGGAGAGAGAGAGAGAGAGAGAGAGAGAGAGAGAGAGAGAGAGAGAGAGAGAGAGAGAGTAGAGAGAGAGAGAGACAGACAGGTAAGAGAGAGAGAGGGAGGGAGAGAGAAAGAGAGGGAGAGACAGACAGACATATACAGAGACAGACAGACAGACACAGAGAGAGAGAGAGAGAGGGGGGGGGGTCAACAGATAGGTGGAAATGCGTGTACAATAAGGTATACGTAACAATTTTACTAGAATGTACTGGGTACTTACGACAACACTGATTAAATAGCAGAGAGCATCTTTGTCGGCAATATCAACTAGGCATCGGTATGTTGCTAGGTGTTTGAGCATATAATATGCAGCTCAGTTGTTAACCATCTGAAAAAAGACAATCTATTGACTGTATAGTATAGCTTCAGGACACCATAGGTCTGGTAAACACACAATAAATGACAGCATGTCAATGTGAAGACTTTATCAACAACTTGGAGACCAGAGGACAAACTGATCTAATCTTGTTGAACTACCCCAAGGCTTTCGACAAAGCGCATCACCATAGTCTTTTGTCACAAGTGAAGCATTATGGCATCGAAGAAAAAATGAGACGTCGCGAACTAGATAGAATGTTTCCTCATGAATAGAACACAAATAGTCGTTTCGAATGGCAGCATATCTGAATCTCAGTGTGACGTTGGTGACCGATCGATTAGGCTGCCAGATTGGGGATCATGAGGTCTCGGGTTCGAATCCTAGTAAAGCTAGGTCCGACGTTGTGTTCCTTGGGAAATACACTTAACACGCATTTATCCTACTCGACACAGGTGTAAAATGGGTACAAGCATTATATCAGGATTAAAGATTTGCATCAGACTAGCGCCATGGCCAGCCAGAGGGTGTTTATTATCACCTGTTCTACTTCACATTATTGAAACCGGGACAAGCACCACCTCTATGGGCCGCAACGACCTTGAATTAACTGTTTATCTATGAATCTGCTCCTGTGAAGTCGGGCATAGCTTTGATGTTCCTGATTTACATAAATGATATGCCTGAATAACTAAATGAAGGAACAAAGATACGTCTATTTACAGCTTGTAGTATACAGACATAAAAAAAACCATCGAGATGGAAAGATTCTGAAAGATAATCTTTGAAAATTGCAGCACTGGGAGGATACATGGAGAATGTAGTTCCATCCAGAAAAGTGTCAAGTTTTACGTATAACCAATAAAAATTTGAATACAGCTGCTCTGTTTGGGACCCATATCATGGAAATGACATAAAAATGAGAGAAAGTTGAAGAAAAAAAGAAGAAAAAGAGCAGCCCGATTTTTGAGTCAACTTGTTCAAGATCTCCAAAAGAAGAGCAATGAATAAATTATCAGCCCCGTTAAGTTAAAGGCATTCTACCAATCTCTCAAAATCCGAATCGAAGACCTTTAAAAAAGAAATACAAAAACGAAAAAGTCCACCTTACCACCACTCAGAACAGACGCACATCCCCGTCAACTGTGGAACAGTTTGCCAAGACAGCCAAAGAGTGCCAAAACCTCAATCACTTCGAAAACATTGTGGACAACGTTAGAAATACCTAGACCTAAGCATAATACAATAAGCCATATACGTCTTAAAAAACAAAGAAGAAGAAGAAGGTCTCAATCCAGTGATGTGTGTGTGTGGGTGTATGTGTGCGTCTTTATGTATGATTATGTGTTTATTGTAATACACATGTTGTAATATCATCGCACATTACCCTGCGACCTCCACAGAAATTATAATATTGCCTGATGTCATTGTTATTTCCTCTTATCTTTAAAATACACGCCCTTCTCAAAATTCCACTCATTAGCCTCCACAAATGGGTTCTGAAGTGCACTCGCTATGCGTGCAACCACCCCTCTTGCGTGTTGTATTTTTTAAGGCTAACCCTACAAAACTAAACACAAAGATAGATATCAACAAAAAAGCACCCCCAAGTCAAAACTAGGAATAAATGAAAGATAACGGCTGACTCCCCCCCCCGCCCCCCAAAAAAACAAAACAAAAAACAACAAAACAAAAACAAAAACAAAAACAACAACAACACAAAAAAAAAAAACCAAACAAAACCCCCCCCAAAAAACCAAAACAAAACAACAAACAAACAAAAACAACAACAAAACGAAAAGTAAATTGTAGGCTAAAGAAGATCAGAGTAAAAAAAAAAAGAAAAAGAAAAAAACCAACACAAAAACCCCGATGATTTCTCAGGCTTCACATACGGAATTGGCCGAAGGTTAATTTATGTATAATCTTTTAACCAATAAGATTCTTCCGTCGTGGTCACATCGACAGGTCGAGAGAATGTATGTTGGATGACAAAATGGCCGTCGACCTTGTCTCTGCGACCAATATTTGTCCAACATTATTTATTCAAGTCTTTCTATTTGGTAATTTAATTTAACCAAATACTGTTTGGATCATATTCAATATTACTTTACTGTGGTATATGCGTGCAATGAATTATGTTTTAGTCACTCGGTTTTGACAAATATGATTTAACTTTCACCATGTTATAGGCCTATGTTACAAATTGTCTTTTTGTCGTCCCGCAGTCCCACTCACTGTCTGGCTGCCGGAGGCCAAAGGGTAGGTCCAGTCGAGCTCCATAATTTGACGAATCTAGGAATAGAGCTGGGATCTGAATTTGAACTGAGATCTCCTAATATCTCATATATATTCTTATCCCAATCTAGATCCCAAACGTCTCTATTTTCAGACATGGATTTATGCCATCTTGTTCTAGAAAATCTAGATCTAGATCTAGATATATTCTAGAAATCTATACATAATCTAGATCTAGATCTAGATTTATATGTTCTAAACTATAGGCCAACTAGATATCTAAATCTAGATTCTAGATAGACTAGATCTAGATCTAGAATCTATTTATTATTATTATAAGAGCTAGATCTAGATCTAGATTAACTGAGATTAGGTCACTTCACTAGATTACTAGATCTAGATCTAGAGCTAGCGAGATCTGGATCTGATTGGTAATTCCCTAATATAGATCTAATAGAATGATTCATGTATTCATTACAACTGTATTGTTTAGATCTAGTAGATCCCTAGATCTAGGCCTAGATTTCTAAATCTAGATCAATGTAGCAATCATGCTGCAATGGCAGGTGACAGTTGCATAGCATGGATCAGATCTACAAACTAAATCTAGGCCTATCTTTTCATTCACGAAGTATGAGTGGGATAGATCTAATTGCACGTTAGCACCGCTAACATTCACACCAAATGTGATATTACAAACCTGTTTCCACTCGATTCTTTTTGCCACTCTACGAGTACGTCATGAAATGTATTCCCAAATAGTCCCCCATTGCTATTATTATTATTACTCATAGATTAGCACCGCGACCATAGGTAAGGTAGTGGAAAATATACTGCAGCAATGCTAAACTGGGAGTAATACATGTGTAACACGAGAGGTATTTGTTTCTTTTAATGCAGGGAGCATTAAAACATATTTAAATTAAAAACAATAATTCGTTGACACACAGACACCAGCACTTTCTATCCGAGCCTAGCGTATCCCTATAGGCCGTTTGATAGATGGCAGGTTTCACAAAATGGTCCATCCCCATTTCCCTCTTTTGTCAAAATGTACATGTTATATTTCTTACAAGTGTTATATACCATGTTAAAGCTTAGAACATGAGGATTCCAGATATATGACTTTAAGAGATATTCAGTGGCGAAATAGGGTGATCGCAGTTGGCACTGCGAATATTTCAACGAGTCCAGTGAGCTTGCCTGGTTGAAAGTGTTCGGACAACCGACTTGGCGCTGCGCTTCTTGGGTTACGCTTACATGTGAAAAAAGGATTAAGGGAGATACCCCTGACCTCCCCTCTTTTTTCACACTGAGCTTACACGTAATCATTCTCATTTTAAATTTTGGCGACTGCATTCCTATCTGGTCAACCATTCCTTAGGTCACTGAGACATCAACAATTATATCGGGATCATCCGAAATTTTTAGCAAACTTGCAACTTTCAGATTTTCCGTTGGCCCGTCCTGTTTTTTTTGTAATAAAACTCCAGTCGTCGTCTGGACAGCATTGTTCTGTATATTCAATGTGCGATTTTTAAAAATCAGCCAATACCCGGATGTCATGCATATCCAGGATTCATGTTACTATGAGTAATGGTGTATCGATTCTTCACTATTATATTGTTCTCTTTGTCCATTCTTCAGAGTACTCGTGCTGTACTTGTTTGAGACTTCAAAAATTGTATGCTTACGTGTTATTGAGGCTTACTGATTACTAGAATTTCATACTGATCGCTTTCAAGCAGACGCAGAAGGTGTCGCTGATATTCAGTGACTCGTTAGATCTAGATCTAGCGCCCTAGTATTGAGGACATCTAGGTCTAGATGATCAGTATCTGTACTCTTAAGTAGGTCTAGTGGTAGATCTAAATCAAGTCGATATTAAAAACTTTGACACAATATCTCCCCCCCTGCAGCAAAGTATGATCACATGCGTGTCAGAGAGAGAAATGTCGCGCATGTGTGTGTGGAAATAGAGAGCATTTTCATGTGTGTTTCGTGTTATCGCTAATGTATGTGAGTGTGTGTTAGGAAGGGAGTGAGTAATTTATGGAGTGAAAGGCAAATGCAAGGAAGAAAAGAGGTTGGATGATAATTGACAGGTATGTCATGCTGGGGTGGGCATGTGTGTGTGAAGAATGTAAATGTGAAAATATGATAGCAAGACAAGTGACCACTGATGAGAAAGAGGAAAAGTGAGTGTGTCTTCAACTTCAGTATGTAAACAATGGGTGGGAAGGAGACAACTGTAATGCTGATTTAGTACTATAATTCAGGTTCATTGGCAGGGAGGGGGTGCTATTCTAATGGATACTTTAACTTGGGAAAAGACGAAACCAGCGTCAACAACGACCCTATTATTATTAAGTTCGAGATTAAGTGACCGGCTGACTATACTTGAAATTGCTCATGTATCCTGATTTTTTTCCCCCAGGATCCTGTTTTTTTTTTACCTATTTATGTCCTGATTTTTTGTATTTATTTTAGAGTGGCAGGTGTGCATCAATTGTCAAGGAGTAGTGTTTTTAGATTATTTCAAAATTTAAAATATCACCATGAATATAAACTTTGTCACCCAAATTAAATTGTGCTGTTTTTTTCTTCTTCAGAATAATGGATTCTACATAAGTGGAGAATTTGTTGAAAAACCAAACCTGCATAGAATTCACTATTTCGTGTTAATTTCACATATATTTTCATGGTTTTGTCAAGATCTCGAAGAGGTAAACAAAAGCTGATTTGAGCAGAATGGGGTTGATTCCTGTATTAATTTTATATAACATGATTTTTGTTTGGTATGTATATGGAGTTTTTCTTGTTTTTGCTCTCTGATGCGTTTTTCATTCAGTGAAAAGACTTTTTTTTGCTGCAGAATTCAGATACAATACATATATGCATGTCCGATAGCTTTTTTGCAGTCTTGTCAGCAGATAATTCAATTCACACTTTTTATTTCAAAAGGTGTAATTCAAATCAATTCCAGGTTTATTCTAAACAATAACATCTTCAACAGTTGTGGGGTTTTTTTCACTGACATCCAGCATAACTTTAAAAGACAAGGTCTGAAATTGTATTGCAGATTTTACTTGAATAATTTCTAAAATGACAAACTATTGCTGATGTCGAGATTTGCTCTCTTTCTTATTGTCTATAAGTTGGAAGGGCAGTCAAATCAACATAGCTGAAGAGATTGCTGTGAAGACTGACACAACACCTGAGAAGCTTTGAGAACAAAAGATAACTATGCGTCCCAGTACGAGAAGAGATGCAGCTGTAGCAGCAACAGCAGCCATAAAAGAAAAAGGTAAGAAACATTTTTTGGTACTTTGCTCGCTATGCCGCCAATCGTTTGGCCTCAGAGGACTATGTGCCAATACCCAATGAAATGACATTAATTTCAAAGCTTTAATGTACAGGCTTGAAGAGTTTTATTTTATTTAGTGACATTTTTTTTTTTTTTTTTCAAAAAATTTTTATTTTATGAAATAGTGTAAGAAGGATTTTGTAGTGTCAGGTAAATTTTGATCTCTGCCTTCACCATGGAGAAAGGAGCAGGCCACAACTGAGACCAAGGAATGACAAGATCTACCATCCAAGAAACTTCTTTGGTTAAATCACCCTTCCATCTGTCTTTTAAAAGTATGGTTTCGTCCTTCTGTTTGTCTGTGACTCATTTTTTAAAACCCTCTAAGACTTTTCTTATTGCCCGTATCCTTGAATCATCCATTTTGTAATGAATGGTCATTTATCTCACCATACATATTGTTATGACTTATTTTTGTTTTTTTGTTAGGGTTTTTTTTCCTTCAATTTTTTAATCCTGATATTTTGTGGAATTGTTGTCTGTTTAAATAAAAGGATCTGCATTTATTCATGAAAGTCTTTTATTTTTATTAAACAAATATTAGAATTGAAGGAAAGCTGAGAGGATCAAAAAGAAAGGTAACACTGCGACAGGGACTTTTTGTGCTTTTTTCTCTCCATGATGAATCTGTACGCATCGTACTAATGATGTACTTGTAAATTCTAACCTTCCTTGACATATAATATGGCTGATTCTCGGCTGAAAATTTCAGGCTTAAGCCCGTCTGTTGGTTTTCATTGGATCTTCTTAGTGAGTATGATTGGTTCATATCAACCATAAGTTTTATTGTATTACTACACCAGCTGGTCTTGGCATAGAGCCATTCGCAACATGTCTTCACCGAAAAGAAAAGCAATTAATACCTTAGATTGTGAGAGTAACAGTAACACAAAAGAAAATGAAGCAACAGATATTACAAAAACAACAAAAATCTTTAAAAAAAATGAAATATGTCTCAAGCGAGAATGAACAATGTGTAAGTGACATTTTAGACAAAATATTGTTTAGATGTTAATGCAAATTTATTAAAAGATATGAGAAAAGAGAAAAAAAGTAAAACTAGTGGCTGAAATAGTTACATTCAGTCATGTTGATGTAGAAGAAAATCATTAATTTCAAATTGTGAAGAATTAAGTAAAGAAGTTTTGGTATTTAAATTTAAAATAGTTTAGAAATTGCTTTCATGCTGAATGGTAAGTAGAGTAACAAGTGGTTTTTCTTTATTTGAAAAACCATGGCATTTGTTTCGCTGTTTTCATCTTATTGTCAGTACTGACGCCTCCATCCAAAATATTGTTTTTTTTTTCCCCTTGGTACATCAGTATCTGTGACAATTCTCATAACATTGAACAAAGCAAAAGCTAAGGCATGACTTATAGTTCAAAAGTCTTGGTTTAAATATCTTCAGTAAGTCAAAATTTTGGCATTTCATGGGATTTAGCAACACATACCTAATTGAAAAGGTGTTTTTAATGTTGTTTTTATAGAACCAGGTGACAACTTTATGATAGAGCAGTAGCTTTGGGTGAATTTGTGTTAAATGAACATAAAATTTCAAAAGTCGTGCTGACCTCCATATTGTTATGATAAACAGTGGCAACATGAGAGTGAGAGGGAAGTATATGCACAGAGAACTTCGCTACTTTTCAGTTTCTTGTTTCCAATTAACTCTTTGTTGTTGCAGGTGGTCTTAGCGCGCATTTCATTCTCTTTTCTGACTCTGCTCCCCATTCCCTTTGTGGTACACATTCTTACAGTATTAGTTACTGCATCCACCGTAAAAAATACATTTTGTTCACTCTTTGTTTATGGAGATAACAACTGCAGTAAAATTTGAGTAATGAATGTAACACATTTATTAATAAAGTTGCGATTATTAATCTTGCTCGTACTCCTTCATGTAATTCATTATCCTGTCTTCCGGTTGATGCTTTCTTATTTTTATTTATTTATTTTTTTTAAATTCTTTTTTTATTTATTTATTTATTTTGTATTTTGTGCATGCTTTAAAGATAAACCTCATACTTGTCATAGTCCATTAGGGCCTGCTTCATCTTTTTTTAGTTAACTGTCCATACTCACATCACATCTTTGCCATAATATTGTAGGGGTTAGGGATGAAGAAAACTTTTAACAATGGATGTTTAAAATAACGATGAAGGGAGTCACTTCTTGTCTTACATTAATCATAACCTTTTGAATGAGCCCACCGTCTTTTTATTTAGATAAAAGGATCTATCTGTAGATATAATGTAGACCAGTATTAATTGATCGTAACACTTTTTTATTAGTTCACATTAAAAAAAAATCATTTTATAGATCTTTATCGGGGGAAATGAAAACTACCTAATTGAATACTTGGGAATGCCACACTTGTAATTTTTCATAACCTGAATAGAATGCATATTTTCTTACAAATACGACACGGGCTGGGTGGTAAAATTAGTCTCTTTAATGAATGTAACAAATTTTGTCAAATTTCCTTGAATTTTAGCTTTTTGACTCTTGTTTATCATCACCTTCTGGAGTGATATTTTGGTGACTAGTTGCGGTTAGTTGCTGTTGCACGCTTATTACCCTGTTAAAATCAATCTGATCTGGAATTTTTTCATTTTTTTTTCTTTCCATTGCTTATTTGACTTGATCCTCAAAATTGTTGTTAAATAATTTGGAAAAAAAGGGTATGTTAAAGTTTTACATTCTGTTGACTAGTCCAAATGAAGTGTTTTCAAGTTTTTTTTTAAAGGAATTACAAAGATTGACTAATAAGAGAAAGTAAGGAATGTGCTCAGCTTTCTTTTCATAGTTAGAAATCTAATTTTTATTTTAAATAATCTTTTATCACTTATGCACGGAATTGTAAAAGGACTGCGATCGGCTGCATATATACAGGATTTATGCTGTTTTCATATGTACATTTATAAGTCACCAATCAGCAACACCTCTCTAGATATTTATTTAGTGATAGTTGTTTTGGGTTGTGTTTTTTTTTCTCTGCTGCTCATTCATTTACTTGACAGTCACTCCTTTTGACAGAGCACATTGTACTCCTCCTTATCCATTTTTGCTTGTCCAGTTTGTCCTGACTCAACGGAGTATCCTGCTTAATTCTTTGCATGAATCATGAGGTGCATATGTTTGCCTTTTGGGGCGTGTACATTATTATATTTGTCTCAGCAAGGACAAAGGGTCATGTTCTGATTTGTTAAAGTTGAGGACAAAACCAAATCTGAAAGAGAAAGAGGAAAAAACTGCCAACAAAAAAAAATAAGAAAAGAAAAAAAAAAAGAAACAGGAAAAATAGTCTTAAGCAGAAAGTTATTTATAGTCAGTATTTCCTCTCACGTCAAAGAGATTGCTTTCCTCTTACTTTTATCAGACATTGCTTAGTGACACTATTAATTTTGTTCTACTAATACTTATACACCTTACACCTTAAGTTCCATTTATATTATGTTCATAACTTCTCCAAACTCTTCTGTTTAATAGAATTTCTAAACACAAGAGTTTACTATGGTTTACTTAGATGTGTCAGATGTAACTACATAATTCCATGACCTTTTGTTTCATGAAAATGCCTACTTATTGTATTCACTGTTTACCATCCAAAGTCAGTCATTCATATATCATCGTTTGTTTGGTTTTTTTCCTTCTTATTTCATCTAACTGAAATCATCATGGTTGTCAACGTTGTCTGCTCTGATTATTTTTTATTTTTGCTCATTCATTAAGATTGTTTTAATAATTCACCTGGTTATTGGCATCAAGACGTTTTAGTCATGTTATGTGATTTTTAGTGTGTCAAAAATGGAATATCACTCTTCATTAATGTTGTTTTCATTAATTATAAGGCATTGATATATTTTAAGTTATCGTCTATATAGTTTCATATTGTCTTTTAGCATCATGTTTTGCATTGTTGCGGACATGAATTAATAAGAAAGTTTCATTTGTAAACTGCAAATTGTTTTGTGTTTTTATGATACGTCGTCATCGTGTTTTTGCAGGGGTTTGTGTAATTTGGCTGAAAGTTGCCTAGCGTTATTGAAGTTTCCATTGTGTTAAGGATTTTAAAAAAACTAAACAATTGTGGGTTCTTGGTTTCTGTTGTATTTATTGTTGTTATTTTATAGGGGTTTTTAAAGACACCTGTTGATGATGATGAAGATACCTAACGTTTTTAATTTGAGGGGGTTTCAGACATGCGAGTTATTGATTTAAAAAACAAAACAAATTGAAAAGACTTTTCATGAGGTAAGTTCTTTTTTGCACTGTAGGCTTGCCTTGAGTTCATTCATTTCCTTGGTGTTTTTCAAACAAAAAGTATCTATCACTCCATAATTAGGTATGTGCATACTAAAAAGAATCAAAACAATAGCTTATTTATTATGAGCATAAGAAAGGGAGGGAAACAATGTTTGGTTAGTGCTTTTGTGGGGACATTGGTCTAATGAACCTCACAAATAAACAGGAAATTCTCTTCATGTTATTAATTATACTATAAGTGATGAACAAAGAACTTTTTAAGCAATGGCTTTTTCATCCGGAATCTCTGAATTGAAACTGAGAGATAAGGGAAAATTTTGTTTTTGTACACCCCATAATTGTTTTTTTTTTCATTTTTGCAAACTTTGTGATCCTAGTTTTAACTAGCATGGCTCACTTCACACTCTTGGTAATTTAATAGTTTGAAGTCGGTTATTATTCCTTATTTATAGTTTTTTGAAAGATGTGTTTTTGATTCCTTAAATCATTTTTCTTTTTGTCTGAAAGAGCTTTGTGATTATATTAAATATACTAATGGGCAGTGTCTTGATTTATCCTTTTCATTTTGCTAAAGCAGTGCATTTTACCACTTCTCATGTGTATTCTTCATTGTACCTCACCCTTTTACCTATACTCCAATTCTCTCTTTCTTCTTTCACATTTGCTTGGGGGGGGGGATTAAGCCTTTCAGCTCTCCTTGTGTGTAATTATGATTTCCTTTGGGGATGGGGCAGGTTTGTTTGTTGTTTTTTTCCCCTTTATTTTTTGTTGTTTTTGCAGGGGTTGCTGGTGGTAGAGGAGTTTTGATTTTTGCCACAATTAGAACAATAACAGCATGTGCTAAATAATTTACTCTCTGCCCACTAGATTTGGCTTGCTTTGTTTTTTCATTTCCATGGTCAATTTTGAATCACCTGTGGCATATTCTACCTCTCTCTTTCGGATAAATGTATGACAAACCTTAATTTTTATAGTGATTGTGATTTGTTTACATTGGCTAGACACTAGTTGAGACGTGTTTTGAGGTGGGCTTTTTTCTTCTATTCTTTAAGATACCATAGTATTTCCTTTTTCTTAGAACAATGTACAGCTTTTAAGTATACTCTCGTATAACATCTTTTGCTTGAGCATAAAATGTTGTTTAAAGATATATATGTTGGTTGTATGTGATTATCTTGTTGTGTCTATAATTGACCACATCAAATCATCAAGGGCAAGTAATCATGGTGACATTTAGTGTCAGGGTGTCCAAGTTAATTTCATACTTTTTGTTGAGCTGAAGCTCCAAAGATTGTTCAGCGGTTTGTCATATTGTTTTTGGGCATGTTTTTGTGTTTTGTGTATTTTTATGTCTCAGGTGTTGATTATGTTGCAAACAGGTTTCTTTTACCTGAAATAAAAATGGAAAATGGTCGTATGGTGCTTGTTATCAATGAAAAATATATTCTACAAATATACTGAAAGGTAGAACGGGAACTGATAAAGAAAGAAAGAATATATTATTGACAAGGAAAAGCAAAGAAATATTCTCTCATGCCAAGACGGAGAGTTACTAGATTGATGGGAATGATTCGCTCTTTTCAAACTTAGAAAAAAAAGTAAAAGGTAACCATCCATTTGAAATAAAAATATTCTTTACTTTTGTAGTAGAGTTGTTAGCGAAGCATTGTGTTTCACACCTTTTCCTTTCCTCTTCCTTATTGTTGAGTCCTGTGTTTTATTTGCATGCTTGCTGTTGGCCTTGCCTTCTGCTTTTGAGTGCCTGGTTCAGTAACACAATGTGGTATATTCTTTAACTTTGAGATGCTACTAATGTAGATAGAATTCATTCAGTGTTCAGGTCGTTTCCCCCATATATTTTTTTTTTTTTTGTGCTTGCTTTTTTTTAAGAATGAAGATAAGAACATTTTAGGGCAATTAAGAAAGACAATATCATATGGCACTTTGGTTTAAGTATTAACAAATCAAAATATCTTGTATCAGAGACTTATGGTTTGAAATGTAACGTGGCATATATCCTCTTTTATATTTTCACCTTCGTATATCATCCGTTTATTCAGTATATAAATTATAGTCTTATAATATCCAGGAGATTGAAACTTGCTATCTTTGACATATGCACATTGATATATCTAAAATGTAGCAGTGTAGATGGTTGCATTATGTGTTTTTTCTACCGCATTGTTTTACTGCTTTACATTGTTTCCAAAAACGGGGGCAACAGACCGATCTTTTGATTTATAGTATGAAGAAAGAATGCAACAGGCCTCAAGAGTCTATCTGGCGTTTCTTGGTCATTTCTCATATCTCTTCACTTCTTCTGTGTTATCTTTTTCAAAGACAATGTAGTGTGTAACCTTTCAGTAACAGCTTATGTTATCTCTGAACTTTAAAAAGTAGTTTTCCTTTGATCACAGAAAGTACTTGGTTTGTTTTGCTCTCACTATTCAGAATTTCCTTCACGATTTGACTCCATGGTGTCATAAGAGAGTGCAATCATTTAAATGCACGCTCTAATTTTGATTCTGTTCAATTTTTATCGTAAATCTTGTCTTCTGTAGGTGATTTTATCCCTTGTTCAGTCTTTCATATTGCTGTTTCTTCCTTATTTATCCCAAGATAATAGTATATTTAGGATGAGGTACATTTCAATGAAACAAAGAAAAAATTCTGTCTTCCTGTTTGCATCATCAATTTGGCGAACCAGTTGGGGTTTTTACTTTTTAAAATATTTTAATTCTTGAAGCTTCTTTCTGTTTTTAGATAATGATTTAGAGGAAGTTTAAAAAATTTTTCCCGTCCCAATCGCATGCTAACACTTTTCATCCTGTATCCTTGACACTTACTGATCTGTATTGATTTTTTAAATTGGCTTAGGGTTTGCAACTGATTTAAAAATAGTGTTAAATGAAGGTAGCAAAGCCAATACATGCAGCAGGATTTTGTTCAATTTTTGTGTGTTTTATTGTGAAGCAGGTATTTGTAAAGGCAAAGCTGTTTACACAGGAAATTGACACATTCAAATCTAAAAATCTGTGGTTGAGCAATGCTGAATGCAAAACAAAAGAATATGCCAATAGAGAGGAAAATTATTGTTAGAAACCAGCTTTCATATACTCTTTGGGGTGCTCCGTTTCATCTTCATTGATAGAGGTGGTTTCTTGCTTTTAACCTAAGCCAGTGCACATTCTCCTTGGCTGTCTAGTGTGCGTGTGAAACTCTCGTGTTTGAATGGGTTCACATTGTTATGCATTTGAGTGAAGTTCCAATGCATGCTAGTTTGGTCTACAAATTAGTGCATTACATTTAATGTATACAAGTGTAGCTACTTTCTGGAATTAATGTAGCTGTAGCATAGTTCATATATCCTGTCGCAAAAAAGAAAAGAACAGAAAACCAGCTAAGATTTATGAATTATTGTCATAATTTTCAGTTTAGAAATACCGCTTTTTACTGTGGAAGCATCCATGTACGCGCACTTTGAAATCTTTGATGATCATTCAGTCAGTGTCAATGGCATAGATTAATAATGACTATAATAACATATCGGTTGACGGTTCATAGGGTAAACAAGATCTGAAATGTTGTATTGTTATCAAAAGGAAGAGAACATTTCTTTTTACCTGCTTTTAAAAGATAAAAGTAACGTGACGGATAAAGCCATATTCCCCCTTCCACTTGTTGTGTCTCAACTTCTATTTTGTTTCATTATTTTGGTCCGTATTGAGTATTCACAATTTTATTGTTACCTGGCCTTAGTGCTCATATTTCTCTTTTCAATTCAGCCATGCACATCTG
The DNA here is from genome assembly GCA_037039925.1 of Doris montereyensis. Taxonomy (NCBI): domain Eukaryota; kingdom Metazoa; phylum Mollusca; class Gastropoda; order Nudibranchia; family Dorididae; genus Doris; species Doris montereyensis. The sequence continues at coordinate 118,653 of JAXRKP010000120.1, forward strand.
CTGGTATTAAGTCACTATCTATTTCCATTTGACACATGTTTTTAAAGATGATACAAATTTAAAGAGAAGACTTAAGTTTGATAGTATATTTAAAGATGAGACAATTGAAGAGAAGAAGACTCTAGTTGGATATAACAAAATGTATTATAAGTCTTTTATTGAATTCAATAACAAAGTCTATTTTAGTGGTGTGAAAAGTTTGTAAATAATACAAAACTTGTAGTCAAACTTCAACAGTATTTTTAAGGTCCTGGAAAATATGTAATTCTTGCTTTTAAAGTCAAGGATGGTCACAGTCATGGGTCATTAAAAGCAGAACCAGTTCAAAATATCTCACATATCACAACGTGCCTACTGGTATGATAAACTTAATAATAAGCCATAATGTTGATGAAAAGGTGTTTACTTTAATTTAAGCTTATGTTAAAAATAACTTCTTTTGTTTTATGAGTTTAAAGAGGTTCAGAAATATAATTCAAGGTGAAACAAGGTCAGAAACATGTTCCAATGTGATGTGGAGCTTCAATAACACAATTTCTTGATTTATTTCATCTCGTGTCATTGTGTGCATCCTTTAAATGCTTTCTAGAATATACATTTAAACAAAATATAGATATATATATACATGCCATGCTCTTCATTGACAACTGCTGACTTTTGTGCTTTTGTAGATAAGTATGGGAAAGGGATGATTTTGTTTTGTTTGATTCTTTATAACTTCAAACATAACCCTTCTGATTTGGTTTTATATAATTTGTTCTCATTGTCATATTTTTACATAACATTCCTTTCAATCCCTGTTCACCAGAAAGCATAATAATATATATGCACTGTCATTTGGCATGAAGCTGTTTATATATTTTTTATATAGTGTGTGTATTCTTGTATTGGATCCTGGTTGTTTTATTATGTAAATTTTCTTAAAGGTTTATTCTGAAAGCAACTGACTCTGTTAACAAATTGTCTCTTTTTGTTTTTAGCATTTCATTATAATTTGAAATTAGATGGTTTCATAGTAATTTTCATAATGAAGCTAATGATCCGTTAAAGATAAAAGGAAGAAAGAAAAAAAGATGAAGTAAAATAGCTGAAATAGTTGTGGGTTGTTGTCTTTGTATTATGGAAAAAACACTGAAATGTGTGCTTTGGATGGTTTGTTTGGCCAATATTTGGAAAGTTGTTTGTTGTGTGCATGAACTTCAAGCTATGGGGGTTTGTAAACAATAATTCACTGTATTCTTTTTATTTTGTGTGTGTGACAAACCTGTGGCTTACAATATGTTACATTTCAATTTAGAAAAACAAAGGCGTTGGCGTGTTGCAACAGATGAGTTAATTCATTGCCCCCCCCATATCTGACAGGAAATGTGTGAAGTCTTTGTATTTTTTTCTCTTTATAAGACATAACGGGTTTGACATCGCAATTCTGGTATCTTGGTGAAGGCTTTTTAGCAGCTTTTTTGATTTGTTTCTTTGTCATAAAGTAAACGTTATATTACCGAAAGAATAACTAAAGGTTTTCATACATAATCTTGTTTATTTCGTTCCTCTAGGTTAGGTATACGAAAGTTTTCATTCAAAAAGAAGTATAAACAATTAGTTTCGATAACTGTTTAGTCTTTATATACGAAGGATTTATTCATATTTTCTGATTATTGTCTTCTTTTTTTAGTAAAGATCCATATTTATATTTAAATCTGAAAATTTCGGAATGCACGGAATCTTTTTATATTAATTTTTTCCTCCCAATTATACTTTATTTTATTGTTCACCGTATATAATTTGTGTATTGCAACTCCTCAGTTGCCGTTCATCATGTATGTATGTGTATAGTATTACTTTACTTTTCCCACCTCTGCTCATCATCCATATCAAAGTATGTATTCCTTCTCAGTAGTACCCTAGCTGCTTATCTGAAGGTAATTTGTTATCTATAAATAGCTAACCAATGGAGCAAGCACTGCGTATAGTTGCATGATGTAGTGGATGGGACAGGAAGTCATCAAGGACTCATATTTCCTTCTCTATCACATTAGTTATCAAGGTTAATGTAAATATTGGATTTGGTCCAAGTCTTTCAATTCAATGGTTAATGAGAGAAATTTGTTCTCTTTTTTGCGAGACAAAAACAAAAATGAACAAGATTCGTAATATGATTTCCTCACCAAGACATATAAGAAGTCGCTGAGATTAATTGTACTTCCTTGCCGTCAGTGTTAAAGCAAAGAAGCAACCCTCTCTCACCATCTTTACTGAATAAAAGTGGCTTGATGACCAGTGACATAGAAGCATCTTGGATTTTGTCTTGGATGTTTTTATAATATTTCATTACAAGTTGTTTTTATTTTGCTCATAATCAGCAGTCTTCCCTTTATTCTGCCTTTTAAACAATGTTTTCTCCTAACGTTTAACGTGACTGGCCGCATTACTAATTATATGTGCACGTCGAATGAAGTATTTGATGTTTTGGCGTATTTAAGGTTGATGTGAATTTTCTTGTCTTGGGTTATAAAATTTTGCTCAGTGGGTTCCCTGATTGTTGTACAGCTTAGACCCTGAAGAAAAAAACTTATATTTCAGTTACATTGGTGTCTCCAAGTTTCATATTAAAGAAAATTAAGCTGATCACCGTTTTAAATTAGTCCCGTCGTTTTAGTTAGCGGTAACCCATCAATTTTAATTCTTAGTTTTTCATAAGATAATCACAAGAAAAACGTAGTCCGTAATTAGTATTCAGTGTGTCACTGCTCCTTATGATGTATTTAAATAGCACTATTAAGTTTTCTCAAGTAAATGCGTTTCTGCTTAATCAACATCTCAAAAAAGAAGTATGGGGCTTGGATGTCTTGTAATGAAAAGAATTGCAAAATATTTCTAAAAAAAGTAAAAAGCAGCTTTAAAGTTTCATTCAATAAATCACTCTCTTTCTCTTTTCTCTCTCTCTCTCTCTCTCTCTCTCTTTCTCTCTCTCTCTCTCTCTCTCTCTTTCTCTCTCTCTCTCTCTCTCTTTCTCTCTCTCTCTCTCTCTCTCTCTCTCTCTCTCTCTCTCTCTCTCTCTCTATCTCTCTCTCTCTCTCTCTCTCTCTCTCTCTCTCTCTCTCTCTCTCTCTCTTTCTCTCTCTCTCTCTCTCTCACACACACACACACACACACATACATATCTTTTATAAATCTCATAGCTGCCAACCAGTACGTAAAAAATTATGAAGTGCAAGGGTTGTTGTTTTGTTTTTTTTTGCTCTGAGTCTGTACATCTGTATTTACTTTGAAATTATGCATGTGAGGGTAACCTGCATTTTTTTTGGGTAAAATTTAAAGAAATCCTTAGTTAACGGCTGAGACTCTGATAGGGCGAAAGCAGTGAAAGCCTGGAGATCCCAGTCTGAGTTCACAAAACAACCACCGCGCTTTTCCAGAATGGCCAGCCATCAGCAGATTTTTTGTTATTTACGTCAAGTTAAATTATCAATGTTTTCTATAACATTACAACGCGTTTGTGCGAGTTAGAGTTAGTTTGTGCAGTCACAGTCTGTTTTTCAATTTGAAAAAGTTGGCAGCTATGAAATATTAATGTATTTCTTAGCTTATTCCCTGTAGTAGTGCATAGCTGGTGGGTTTCACTGTCATGTTTTCTTTCTTCCTTTTACTCTATCACTGCTTTTTAACCGTTGATAGGTTGGGTTTTTTTGTTTCCATTTACTCTGGTTTGTTTGTCTTCATCTTGCTTCTTTTTTTTTTTTGCCAACACAGATTTGCAGTTATAGTGCTGATACATGCCCCCTCTCCCCACTCAATTCATTCATTCATCATATTTTGTCATAAAAAAAATACTTCCTCTTCATTTAAGAAAGAAAAAAATTGGTATATTTCAGTTGTATATGTTTCAAGCTTTTCTTTCTTTCTTTTTAAAAAACCTTTTTTTTTGTTTGCTTTCATTAAGAAACAAATCCGAAAGTAAAAATTAAAATATCTCATACATTTGAATCATCTTGACTGAGATGACTTTTCGCTGTTGTCAAAGACATCTCAATTGAAATGATTCTGAAGGTGTAAATATAAATGAATAGTTTATCTTTGTTGATGTCGTTTTTGTTTAATCCATTTCTTTCTTTTTGTTTTCCCCCTCCCTCCTCATCTGACTATCAAGATATCTTGAAAAAAGTGAATGGTGACGTAACTGCCTGTTGTCTATTAATTTAACCTGGGATATGATTGAACTGCTATGTGTCATGTTTCCCCCTTGTCCATTTTTATTTTCCATTAATAAGCGTGTTCTGTGTAAAAAGAATGTGTAGTAAAAAAAAAATGAGAGTAATCAGTTAATTATTTCATTAATTTAGCTTTTTCCTCGAATCACAGACATTTATGGAGGAACAAGTCTAATTATTAAAAAAAAAAAAAAACAATAAGAAAAAGTAATGTGATAATAAATCTGAAATGGACACGTTCATTAAGAGGGATGCATAGCATTTGCCCCCTAGAAAAGCTTCCATAAGAGAAGACGCAAAGTGTTGTCAGGAAACATCACCACAGTGACATACATTTTTGTTGTCATTGCTGCTGTTTTCTTAATACATTTTTATGATAAATTTTGTTCACACTTTATGTTCCATTAAAAACTCCCCTATATTAATGTTTTCTCATTCTTTTTCTTTAACGCTTTTTATAATCATTAAAGCAAGGACTTAAATTCTGCCTTTTCTTGCTGTCATACAAATCCAAAGCCCTGTATGTATATGTATCTAATTCATATTGTTTGTTGTGATTTTAAACTTTTTACCTAACTGGCATACTCTTGGCTAATGGTGCTTGGGCTCTGTTTTGTTTTTGTTTGTTTATTTGTTTTTTTTCTCCTTTACATTTATTTCTTGACTTTTTTGTATCAAAATAACTTTCGGATGTTTAAAGCACAACACAGGGCTCTCCCTATCCACACCCCATCCCTCATGTACCTCGCTCCCTCTCCTTTTGCCCAGTTACTCTTGCACACCAAGATTGTCTAGTAGCTTGCTTCTATTTAACTGTGGAAATCAAAAGTGTTTGAGTACACCTATTGTCTTACCAATGCATGTGCTGTGTGATTAGAATGAAACACAAAGATTTTGTTATCATAAACTGTTGGGTAGGCAAGTGATAAGACAATTGTCAACTATAGCGACATATATGTTAAATGGATTGGAGCGAAGCTCGAGCTGAAAATAGTGTTCAATTATAGTGACATTTGCGTATCTCAGAGAATCTTCTCACTCTTTGTGTGATCTTAGGTCGAGAGTTGCATGGAGGGAAATAAAATGGATTGACTTCAAGTCATTAAACAATAAGTGTTTCAGTTTTGAGAGCGTAAAAGATTTATGACCTTTATTAGTAAATCTAAACCTTTATATTGTACATAATTTGAGATTTTTAAAAGATGTTTTTTTCTTTTTCTAGAATTCCAAAGCTGTATGATATAAGCCGTACGTAGATCTAGCTGACAGACTAAAGAACTTATATTTTCAACTCAGTTATTCGTATCTTGCCTTTTGGTTTTGTTACCTTTTCTTCATTTAACCTTTTGTCATCTAACTGTAAATGAGAAATATTTATTTGTGTAGAGGGTAATTATAAAACAGTTATAATACTCACCCTTTTATTTCCCTTTTCTTCTACCTCCTTCAGTTGGTTGCCAATACACATTTTCTCATTTCGTATCAGACATATTGCTACAATTGTGTGTAGTTGCAAAGTGCTTAAAACATGTCTTCCCCAATTTGACCATCTTTTACCTGAGAGAAAGAGATAAAAGTAGTGCATATAAGTCAAATATACATGTGGTAAAGAAGAAAGCAAGCTATGTTTATTGACCGTTAAAACGGAATGTTGATATCATCATTTAAGTCACACTGCTTTCCACTCTTGACATGCATCTTTTGCCACCTTTTTGTTCCCCTCACTTTGAATATATTTCCATGGGAACTTGATGGAAACTCTTGTGTCATGTAGTAATGTGTACCCCTTCACTTACAGTTTCAGCAATTGCTGGGTTACTCCTGCCATTGTGCTTTTTGATTAAAGGCTTGACTGAAAAAGAAAAGAAAAAAAAAGAGGGGGGGGGGTGGCGAAAGGGGGAAAAGGAGTCAATTGAATGTGTTATCTTGTATGTATGACCGCACATCTCTAGACAATGTGCTTGACTTTGATCTAGTATTTAGAAAATAACCAGTCATGAACATGAAATAAGAGACATGTTGGCCCTGATGGGTCTAGCACCCTTTCAGGACCCAAAAATGTAGCATACATTTTGATTCACTTTTCAGTAGGAATTTTGCTTTTCAATCCTCTTTACTTTTCCGGTTCTTTGCAGGTAAAAATGGTGGCACGACAGCAGCTACTCGCAAGGAAACTCCAGCAAAGAAATCAGGGAAGACTGCCGGTGATGACCAAGTGGTGAGTCCCCAGTAAATCGGCTTGTCTTGTTTGGAGGAATTTAATGAAGGCTAACTTTGTCTGTGTCAGGAATGATATTAAATATTAACGTGACTGGAAAGCTAACCAACCAAACAAATAAACAGACAGAACAGAAAGTGAAAAGAAGTTGAAAACGAATTCTCGTATATAACCCCGATCTTTTCTTGATAAGACATTTTATTTCAAAACCTTTACTTAAGCATAATATTAAGACGTAAATGTGTTCTAGCAATCATGAGTCTGAAGGTCTGTATCAAGTCCTGCCTCAGAGTCACAAACTGGTGACCTTTCTCCATTTCCATTTTTTCTTTCTTCTTTTTTTAATCAAAAACCTTCAAATCTATCAAGGTTTCAATTTAGCGTCATGCTTCTTTAACTAATGGTTGGCTGACAGCATTTGTGTCTCTCAAGTGAGATTTAAGACGAAATGGACCAGTTTTTGGCCCATTTAGAACAAGACACCCGGGCCTCTAGATATACTTAGGTCCATTATCGAAGTTTGTTCCTTCCAAGTTGACAGAGGTGGTAATAATGTCATTTTTGCCATCAGGTGCAGGATGAGGACGAGTCACTATTGTTGGAAACACCTGATTCTTCTGCTGCCGCAACCAGTGTCACAGGAGAAGGGAGCAGCCACTCGCCGACTGTCTCTACGACCTCCACAAGTGTCACAGAGGAAGGCACACCGACATCTGAAGTTACCGAACCAGAGCCCGTCCCATCAGACAGTGTGGACACCCCTGAAAAGGTGGACGTAAAAAGCACCCTTGTGGTTAGTTATTCTCTTATAGTTTTCTATTTTCTGTCTCCTTTCCCCATTCAGGGAGGGGACATGGTGATCCAGAGGTAAGGTGTCTGCCTCTCAACCAAAAGGTGGTGGGTTCGTTTGTACAGTGTGTACAAAATTCTGGAGTATTTCATGTAAAAATCTACTTCCCTCCCTGGACCAGGTATGTGGATGGACACCCTAATCACATCAGAAAAGGAGTATAAAAAGAAGTCCTGTATACAGATCATGACACTGCACGTTAAAGATCCCATGGCTATTTACAGGGCAGTTTGGGCAAAATAAAAAGTCCTGCTAAAAACCCAAGATCACCCCAGATGTGGCTTCTAAATTTAGGGGGGAGGGGGGGGGGGGTTGTACAGGATTAGATTCTTTATGATGTTGGTGTCACTTTATTATGCTGTCAATAAGAGTTCTCTCAGTTTACCAGTCATCCAACAAAAGTTGTGAGAATGCTAACTCAGCAAGTTGTGCTCCATTATATCTTGTATATATTTTATTTTGAATCTTTCTTTTTATATATATTTTTTGCATAATGAGTAAGAGGTTCTGCATACGTGTATCAGCCATTTATTTTCACTGTAAGAGGAAAAAAAGTAAGTCTTGTACTTGCAGTTGAGCGCAGGGAAATCAGGAGAAAGAGTCCTTATTTTTCTAGGTATTTGGCATTATGTGGTAGTTTGCACCATGGTGGGATTTTTTTGAGAAAATAGAATTTAATAATGAGTATGAATCAGAGAGATCATTTTTGTCCTTTTTATCTCATATATCACAAGTAAACCATTTAAAATTTTGTTACCATGTTTGTGTTGTGTGGTCAAACGCTGATGACATATCACCTTAATGTAGCGTTAGAACAATGTTGTTTTCATTTTACTAGTGCAAATAATTTTGTGATAAAAGTGTATTTTGATGATATTCTTTAAAGTCCACATTTTATTCATTTCTACCCATCAGTCGCCAGTTAAAACGGAGGCTAAAATAAAGAGTACGAGTGTCACCCCGAGAGTGTCAACCCGGCTCTCTCAAAGGACCCTGCTGACCAAAAGTTGTAGTGCAACTAAAATTGCTTCCCCTGTACAGTTGGAGACACAGTCTCTTCTTGAGGTCAGCAAAGCAGTTTCATTATGATGATTAGCACATATTTTTACCATTTTCTTAAGATATTAATATTTTGTACCCATTAGCTTTGACACCATGTGACTGTTTTTGTTTTCCCATCTTAATAGATGATATATAACAGGAGTTCCCAAACTGCGGGTTATGATCCCCAAAAGGGTCATGAGCCTTTTTCTGGGGGTCATAGAGGGTCGGGTCCAACTGTATGTACATTCAGCTCACCGAAACGTATCTACGATGTTAACAGTTAAAAAACGATGCATCACTGTAGTGGAATGTCTGGAAAAAACTCATTGAATATTAGAAAACCAGCTTGGCTTTGAAATTGTCAACAAAGTATGATAGAAATATAAAATTATAAATATTTAAAAAATGAATTGTCAACCAATGTTATGTACTATTGCAAGAATCCAGGAAAGCTATTATATGTTCATTTATTTTTCAGGTTTGAGAATTAAAGGTTTTCTAATTTCTTCATTCCATTTGTCAGTGCTAGCTTTTTTCCAGTTGTGACTTGAGTGATAATTTCGCATTTCAACATTATATGCCTGCATATATTCTTCTTGTACATATTAAACAATAAGTCTCTTTGCTTTCGACCATCTTCCACACTTAAACAGCCAGCGTCGGTACTTGGAAGCTCTCCTAGTAAGCAGATAGATGAAGTTGCCACCATTCCATCCCTGTCGGTCGGAACTGACAAAGTCACAGTCAAAGACTTACAGATGACAACATCTGCATCTTCACTTTCAAAAGAAAGCAAAGACCCCATTGTCAGTTTCCGCTGACGGAGGCTGAGTCTGTCTGTCATGAGGTGTGTATCTTGCATGTGTATATACATATACTAATTGCCATATGCCACCCAGATTAATAAGTTTGTTACGAGGCTAGATCTAGTTTTGAGAAAACTGATGTCAAAGATGCCTTCTTCCGCCTTTTTCTTATGAAAAGTAAAAGAAAACAACATATTTCTTTTACATGAGAGAGATTTAACTTTCTATACATCCTTCTTACCTTAGCTGGGCTTGGAATTGACTCTAAATCTTGTCAGAGATAGATATTATGAACTGAGCTTTCCGTGTGTACTCTGCACATTAGAATGGACAGATTATACTTCAGGGTTATTTTGGGCAAAATTCAACTTCACTATTAATAGTGGATAGAAATTTTAAAAAAAATTACTTTTCGTGTCAATACCTTGAAGTTAGTTAGTAATTGCGGGAGAAAATATTTGAAAAAAGTCATTTTTAATTAGTAACAAGTATCCTTAAGTAATTTTGAGAAATTCTTTTTCTTTTTTCTTGTCAAAAATTAAAACCGAAAAAATGACGAGAACCTTAGAGAAGTCTACATGATGGAACATTTGTTGTTTTTTTCCTCCACAGCTCAATATGTCAGATATTAAAATACCACCTCCCATTAAGACAGAGAATGTCCCTCTACCTCCAGGCACACCAAAGACTTCTGAGAGTGAAGCAGTAAGTAATGAAGTTTGTAATTTATACTTTTGAAAATGACAAGCTTGGGAATTAAGGACAAAGAGTGAATGAATATCAGCATGTCCCTAAATTATATAGTTGCATAATTCAAATTGTCCAGTTTCTGTTGTCCAGTCTTGTTCAGGTTGAAAAATTAAACATGATCAATCAATACAAGTTTTAGTTGTTTAATTTGTCTATATTCCAACTTGGCTATGGGTAAACGTTGGCTATATTGTTTATATTTAGCTCTTTGAAGTTCATGTTATTTGCATGTCTCTAAACCTGCATCATTATTTTTCATTGGCAGTCAATACATTCAAAGTTGACTTTGTTTTTTCTCTACATGTATTATTTGCACATTGTAATGTACCGAGGCGTACGTTGTTATATGACAATCTCACTGTTTCAGAATGTGGTGGAGGATCTTACAGGCATTTTGTTACCGTTAAATCCCAAACCAGCTCCTGATAAAAGGTGAGAGTTGCAAGTGTAACTCTATAATATTAACATAAGCTGGCATTCTGCTACTATAAGTGATCTTTATAGGTGACATCAAGCTTTACTTTTTTTTTGCTGTTTGTGAGAGTAACATATGCATTTGATTCTCTACAGTAATTGAAAGGCTCAATGGAAGGTAATGTGAAATTCATCTATGAGCCATTGTGAATGTGTTGGGTTTTTTTTGTAAGGCGTAAGAAAATGAGGCACAAAAACAAATTGCAGGATGGTGCCGTATAGTATGACTCGGCCATAATTTGATCTTCATTGACAAACTTTTTTAAGACAGCATTGTATAGAAGCCGTTACACTTAATTTATACAATGACGTGGCTTACATTTTGTCACAGTAACTTAATGTTGCATCTTTCATTCTCGCTCCAAATTCTATAGCAAGGAAATCGAGTTGGGTAAGAGCAGTGTCAGCTTCTCCTTCAGTAAGACTACCAGTAAAATTGCCATCATGCCGGCTTTCAACCAGGAAGAGCCAGAGCCTGTAGAACACCCACCCCCACGTCCACTTACTCGTATGTTGAGCAATGAGGAGGAGAACAAAGCCGGAAGCCTTGGTGAGAAATTGATTTATCCTTGTCCTGTTTCTAATTGAAATATTGATAGTAATTAAAGGGGTCGTTTCAATAGTGTGTCTGTCAATTTTTGTGAAAAACAAGATAGAGAGATCTCCTTAGGGAATGACAGAAAATTATGCTTCCCGGAAAGTGTGAAAATGATATGACGAATATACATCACGTTTAGTCGTTTAAAACTTAGAATTCCCAAAGCCAATTGTGCCAAAGTTCATGGTTTTTTGGCATTTTTTCTCTAAATGATGTAATTGTGACTTAGGCACACTATTGAAATTACCCCTTCAATTAGTTGTAAGAACAAACAGTGGTGATATTTTCCATCTGAAAAAGTGGCCGGTATGTCAAAATTCATCTGAACTCTTGTCTACATGTCGACCCGCATGTGGGCGGTTAGTAGCACGGCTGGCAGGTCCTTCTTTCCTTTGACTCTTTCACTTCTTTTTTATCTTGCTGTTTTCTCTTAATTCACCCTGAGATCACCACAATGGGGGACAGGGTAAACTTCAATTAAATAAACAATCGACTCACATATGACACTGTTCAGCATACTCCCTGTCTTATCTTTGTGCAGTAAATGGTTTTGCTGACAATGATATTAGATATTTACATTATTTTTCTTCTATAAATACTCTGTGTAAATGGGGTTTTTTCTTCACAGGTCTGCTGCATCCACCACTGAGCCAAATCCAGCCACCCCTTCCAACACCGACACAACCCCTGTTCCTAACTCAAATCCGCATCTTCTAGAACGATTTGTGAAGGTCACCTTGAGGAAAGACTCAAATGAGCAGATAGATTGGCCGATGGAAACCATCAGCTACACCAAAACAGCTCCCAGTGTTCACTATGCCTGCAATTTGTTACAAATTAACTTCAAAGATATTATGAAACTAAATTGTGGGGCACAGGAATTGAAAGACCCTAAAGCCAAAGACGATTTGCAGGGAGACAAAAGCAAAGAGGCTCCCATTGTTGGGGACGGTGGTGATGGGACAAATGCTAATGCTGATGGCAAAGATGCCAAAATCAAGAAAAACATTCTCACAAAAAAGAAGAAGAAAAAGAAGAGCTCTAAGGGAGATGGCGAAGAGAAAGGGGTGAAGAAGGAAAGGGTGAGGGTGATAAAGAAGCCGTTGCTGGAAACAAAGAGGAACAGGATGCCAAAGGAGAGAAAAAGAAGAAGAAGAAGAAAAGCGAAAGCATCGACATAAGAGTAAGAAAGATAAAGACGGTGTTGGTGAACCCACGAAGGAGGGAGATGAAGGAAAAGACGGGAAAACTCGAAGGAAATCCAGAAGAAAGAGAAGTCACAAAGAAAAAGAAGGAGAGGAGGGCACGTAAAACAGGTGAAGGGAAGAAAGAAGGTGAAGAGACAGAAGCTGTTGTAAATGGTGAAAAGAAATCAAGTTCTCACAGACATAGCAAGAAGCGTAAGAGAAAGCATCATAGAAGGGGGTCCACTCGCTCCGAGAAGGGCAAAAATCTTAGTGCATCGGAAAGAGTCAAAGTAGAGAAAACTATTGATACTGTCAATGCCAAAAGAACCCAAAGTGAAAATTGACTATGATGAACAAGAGGACATGCATGTCCCTACAGAAGACGAGCAGGTCACAGGAGAGCCTAAAATTAAAAGATTCAGACGATCAAAGAAGAGACATCGCAGAAGCTCAGGACACCAGGATGCAGGCGAGGAAGTGGTTGTCAAAACAGAGGATATGGGTAAAGATATTCTCACGTTCACTATCAAAACACACAAGAAGATGAAAGAAGATGCTGCCCTATCCACTGAACCCATTTCTGCCGATGCTAGCAGGCCAGCGATAGTAGGTGGGAAGAAAGAAACTGAAACTCCTCCTGCCAATAAAACCCCGAATGGTGATGTAGTAGGGAAGAAGCGAGGAGCCAGCATTTCCAGTTTAGATGTTATCACCCCTGCCAAAGTGCCTAAAGTAGAAAAATCGGACAACTCACAGGATACCTGGAGTAAGATGGAAAGCTTGTATGAAGAAAAGGAAGTAGAGGGCTCGAAAAGTAAATGGGACACGAGTGATAGTGATGCTGAGGATGCCTTACAAAAGACTATTGATGCGACAAATGCAGTCACGGAGGACAAGATGAAGCCAGAGCCTAAATTGGTCAATGGAAAGATCCCGCCTTTAGCAAAAAATTTGCTCAGTCCTAATGGTTTAATAGGATTCTTGTCAAACCTGTTAACCCAGCCATTAACCCAACTGATGGAACCTCGAGCAAGAGCCAGCTTCATGAAGGCGAAACCAAAGAAAAAATCGTCAGCCAAGTCAGGGCATGAATCTAGAAGCAAACGAAGAAGTAATCACAGATCTTACAGTTCGTCTGATTGGTCCTCGTCAAGATCTCGACGCGTTCACATCGTTCCCGCTCTGGATCATACCGTAGCTACTCAGATGATTCCAGATACAGTGACTCAAGTCGATCTCACAGTCGCTCATCTCGAAGCTACAGTAGGAGCAGGTCTCGGCATCGGTATCGTCGAAGAAGGTCCTCATCCAGCCGTGGATATAGAAGTCATAGTTACAGTAGTCGTTCTAGTTCCAGCCGATCACGAAGTCGCTCTTATAGTAGATCGAGCACTTACTCCCGATCAAGGTCTAGAACTCGTGTGGCTAGATCCAAGTCCAGGAGCCTTTCTCGTCGTAAACCAAAGTTGAGGCCTGTCAAGTCACCAGTGTTACCTCCTTCAATCACGACCCTTACGGTTGCCCCAGTTCGGGCTCCACAGGCGGAGGTAAAGGTGACGGGAAGGGTGGAGGAGATGAGGGTCAGGCAGATGATATTCCTCTTCCAGCTAAAGACGCAGCTGCCACTCCCTACAACTGAAGCTGAGGGAAAGGACAAGCCGATTCTCAATGACATTCTCTTCCAACTACAGATGGCAAAGTGGAGGGAAAAGATAAGGTCGCTTCTACTGCTTCAGCTACAGAGACCAGTCAGGGGACTTCTTCCACGCCACAAACCACATCGGCACCTACAGTGGCAGATAGTACCAATACATCCACTGTCGTCACAGGCAGTACCTCCGTTGCTGTCGCTGAAGTTCAAGGAGAGGGCGCCAGTGATCCCAATGATCTTTCAACTTATGATCAACAAGCGTATAACCACTTGGGATATCAGTCTCATGACCCTTCTTTCTGTGAGGATACGGGTTATGATAGCTTTGAGTTTGATGGTTCTCTTGAGTACGACCAAGGGGCCTATGAGGACGGCCTGGATGACTATAACTACCCTCCAGATCCGTATCATCATCCTCCTCTCAGGCATCAAGGCCCCCAGGAATGCACCTCAGGGCCCACCCCCTCCTGGCTATCGAGGTCCACATTCCAGAATGTTTCCCCCTCATGACCCTAGATTTGGACCCCACCACCCAGGAATGGGCCCTCCACGCATGAGACCAAATGGGCCAATGGGGCCACATCCACCCATGGGTCCAAGGGGACTGAGACCGCCAATGGGACCCCCAGGCATGAGAGGTCCACCAAGAGGACCCCTTCGTGGACCACCTGGAATGAGAGGCCCTCCTGGAATGGGACCAGGCGGACCGCGGGGCCTGCTCAGGCCTGGGATGATGGGCCCTCAAGGACCCGGAGGCCCAAGACCCAGGTTAGGGCTGCCACCACGCATGGGGCCACTGATGCCGGGCCAGGGTCCTGTCTCTGCGGCTGGCATGCGACACCGCATGGGCCACTTGCCACCTCATATGGCTGGTGCACCTAATACGAGAGATGGCCAGTTCCCTGCTCCAAGGCCAGGGATGCCCACCACCGTGGCCCCACGCCACCAGGTTATAGAGGCCCCGGCCTTCATTCAAACTTTAGCCAGCCCCCTCCACATTTCAGTCTACATCCACTCTCTGGAGCACACTCGAGCCAAGCCACCACCACAACAGCTCAGTCAGCAGCAGACACTGCTTGTAAAACCACCGACTCTTTGGAGCCTCCACCTTTGCCTCCTCCAAAACCACCAACACCTCAGCCTCCACCTCCACCCAAGAAGGAGGAGGAAAAGAAAGAAGACTTTAAGCCTATGGTGCCAGACATCCCTCCAGAGCAAGCAGAACAGTATAGAAAACTCAGGGTAAGTATTGTATTACAGATTTGTTTTTAACTTACTGTATGCTAAAACAATAATGATTGAGATAGGAGAACAATCATGTACAGAAATTTGTGCTAGCAAGACAAAAAAACATGCTTTTAGGGCTGAAAAGAGAATGGAAAGAAAACCCATACACTTTAAACCAGCATGAATGCTAAGATTCCAGCATTCATGCTGAGATTGGCACTTCCTATGACCTCTCAACATGTAAAACACGTTCAGAGGACATAGATAACATAACTTCCATTTATTAGCGTTCTTTTGATCATGAAGACGGATGTATGTTACTGGGATTTTTTTTTTACAATTGACATTTGTGGTATCATTTTTATCGGTGTCATTTTTTATATGTATATATTTCAGTGGGGGGGGGGGTTGTTTCTTTTTTCTTTTTTAATGTCCTCAGGCTCCAGTGGCTAATGTTATGATATTTTTGTTTGATTACATTTTATTTTTCTGTGCCTTTTGCATTGTTGTAAAGAATCAATTTTTATATCTCACCTCTTCATTCCTGTTTAGTGATCCAATTTGTAATTTACATTTTCCTCCATGTTCTTTTTCAAACTGAATAGGAGCAAGCTCAGAAACATGCGAAAAAGCAGTTGAGGAGACAGGAACACCAAGCCAAAGGTGAACCAGACAGCAGTGACGAAGACGAGGAAGAATTAAGGAAGAGAGAAGACGAAGCCAATCTGGCTGCCGAGCAAAAAGAGATGGAAGAAGCAGCCCTCCTTGCCGCCCAGGGAGGTGAGAAAGTGGCTGTAGACGAAGGAGGAGCTATTCTCGTCCCCAACTCACCGTCTCCTTTAGTCCAGCAACAAGCCTTGTACATTCAACAACAGCATGTAGCTGCCAGCCCGTCCTATGGTCTGGTGTCGGCGGCTCACATGGTCCATGCGGCACAGCCATCCATTCATGCTGCCTCCCCTATGACGGCCCCTGCCCACCATGCCCATCCTCACGCAGTAGCAGCAGCCTCTGCTGTACAACCTCAGTTGGTTCAGCTTCCCAATGGACAGATTGCCTACGCTACGCCCCATTCCATGCCACTCCAGGCCGGGCGCCCGTCATCGCCATGCCACACCAAGCCGTGGCAGGTATGCCCCACCAGGTGGTCCTTTCAGCAGGAGGAGTGCCGGGTCATGTACAGATGTCCCACCCCGTGTCGGGTGCTCAGTACGTATCTCACATGATGGCCATGCACGCACAGGCACAGGCTCAAGCTCAAGCCCAGGCCCAGGCCGCCCAGGTTCAAGCCCATGCTCAAGCCCAGGCAGCCCAGGTGCAGGCGGCCCAGATGCAGGCGGCTCAGGTTCAGGCAGCTCATGCTCAGGCACAAGCTCAAGCCCAGGCCCAGGCTCAGGCGCAGGCTCAAGTCCAAGCTCAACTGCAAGGTCTTCATGGAATACCTGGCGTCCACCACATGGCAGCACAGCATGTTTTACCGGCAGGAGCGGCCATGCAACCGCACGGATCTTTCATCTTGATGCCACGGATTGCTCGTCCTCACATCTGAAATTTGAGGAGCGTCGCCAAAGAGGACAATACCACAAAGTGCTTTCCTTACGCTAAAGGATTGTGATTCATGGCTCAACCCAAGCTCCTGAAAAAAAAAAAGTTAAATGAGGGTCCTCTATTTAAAAGCCAATACCTGTGATCATTGTGACAGTGATGTGACCTCAAAAAATGTGTATGTATATTGCTGTCTGTGACACCAGTGTGACCCAGTCGTCTTTTGCTTCTTGCGTCTTTGTTTCATGCATTCATAACTCTGGATCAAACTATGTTAAAAATCTCTCCCTCCCCTCCCTTTAATGAAAACGTTTCATTGTTGAATAATTGATTACTGAACTAGTACATGCTTTCATTCTCTGTTCTCTGTCCGATTTTCTCTCAGTGTTGGATGAACATGATGGAATCATACAATTCTTAAAAAAAGGGTTTGTGTAATAACATATAATGGTCATCCTTAAATGAAATGAGAAAAGTCTTAAGCATTTAATTTTGATGCTGAGGTTGATGTTGTTTTTAGTTCTATATGATTTCTTGGAAAGAAAAAAAACAAAAATTATTTCTGTATTGTAGTTGTGACTTAAAAATATTAATTGTGAGTTCCTCTGTTGTCTGCGGTATTTTGAAGTTGCTTGAAATCCAGTGAGAGAATTGTTAATTGCCTGGTTCTATTATTATCAAGATTTTGTTTCTTGTAAGCTGTGCATGATGCTTTTCATGTTGGATTTATGCAGCAAGCATGTTACAAGTTTCAGGAAAGATAGACCCTAATGCTGCTCTTGCTTTCATCCAAAATAGCTTACTTGCTTTATTTGTTATGATATGGAGTGAATGTCGTGCTGTTTTTCAGTTTTAAGTGCCTCATTTACTTTGATGCCTGCTGTGTCATGCTTATCATTTTTTGTTAATCATTACTGTTTTGTTTTCATTTTTTCTTCTTACCCGTTATAATATTATATGTGTTATGTTGAGTCAGCCTTCCATTAAGTGTTCTCTCTTGCGTGACTGTCTTTGTTTTTCATGCTTCAGATATTGCTACAGCTTGATTGTCCTTAGTAAACTGGTGTCGCTTCTCCTAGCTGACAACTGTTTGTATGCCTTTCAGTGTATTACTGCCAATCTCCTGTTGATTATTGTTCCTTCTATGCATCACTGTCTATGAACTATTGGTCCATGATTAAACAACTTAATTCCTTCTCCCTGTTCTTATTTAGACTGGTGTGGTATCAACTTAAGGAATACTTTTATTCCCTTACGTCTTTGTGGAGACAATCATGAAAAATCAAGAATGTAGCTCATAAATCAGGAAAGAGTTACTGTGGTAAATGATGGATGAATGGTTAATATATCATTTTCATTTGTAATATTTATAAATTTCATAAACCTTGAAATGTACATCAAGAGTGACTGTATGACATGTAATATAATGTAAAAATAATTTTTATCTCAGATGGATCGGCAGGGGTCATGTAATTACGTTACTATGAATATCTGCAATGGAGTTGGAGGTTTATCGGTTGCTTGATGTTTTTATAAGAATGTATTGAATACAAGGAAACTGAAATCTTCATTTGTAGTATTGAGATATATCTTAATTAACACACATTTGTACGTAGTCATTTTTTCTCTTCATGGCATGCTGCATTACCATTCTAGTTATTAGCTTTAACATTCATCTTTAGATCGCCATGCCGGTCCACACTCTCACAGTCACATACATGTTGTGCATGGTCAAAAGCGTGTAGTTAGTTTTGTCTTGTTGAAGAGCCATTTTTGTTTTCTCATTACGACATAAAGGAATGTTACTGATTCAATTGTTAGTCCTCTTGTCACTGAAGAAAGGGGTGCACAGCCAGAAATCTTTTCTGTTCTGTCCTGTCTCGTTCTTTTAGTAGGCCTTTGATTTCCATTTTTATCTTCTCATCTTTTACATAATACATGAATTATTGTAATGTCCACTTATGATTGAGTTGTGTCGACAAAATATACAGGAACTCTATTGAATGATAATAACTATTTAAAATTACTGAGGTTCACTGATTCACAGCGATGGTGGGATCATCTACAGGGACATGGAATCTTTGAACTATCATTTTTGATTTTACAAACGATCCGTTTGAATAAGTTTAAGTCAGGGAATCTATGTTGTCTCCTCAGGTGAAAAGATACATGATGTAATTTTTGAGATGACAAATGACAGGAGAGTAGATGGGCTGAAATAAAATGATTTAAAGAGGGAGAAAGAATTTGTAGTGAAAACCCCATGGAAACATTTTCAATACCTTCTGTATTTTCAGGCCTTATGCGTGTTTTGTCCTTAGTCTCATTCACTTCCTCATGGGTATTAGGTTGTGGTTTGTTGGTGTTGTTAGGATTGTAACATCTGCCATGTTTATGTTAGTGTGATATCATTATTTTTTTATTTTTTAGGGGGGGGGGGTTGTTTTTTATGTTAAAACAATTTTTTGGGGAGGTTTAACTTTCCAATCTAGTCATTGCTTACGTGAATCAAGTTTTGTATTTTATTTATGATTATGTATTCACTTCATCATGATTGCTCAGTCTCTTTCCTCGTTAAAAATATTGACTTTTTAATTTATTGGTTATCTTTTTTATTGCATGATTTTGCTACTGTATTGTAAACAGATGGTACCTGATCAGCTTTGAGAGAGTCTTAATATAATCCTTGTCGTGCTGTAAAAGATTCTAGATTTCTGTTTTTCCTACTGTTGTGAAATTCCATAGTCACAGTAATTGAATTGAGTTGATATCACTTATTGTTATATATATATGATTATGATCATGTGTGCAAGAAAAAAACCAGTGTACAAGTTATCAAGTCTTATGAATTGTTTTTAGTGTGTGTTTAGAAATTCAGTTATGTGGTTTATTTTTATTCTCTTATGTTCTTGCATGAATTGTAATGAATGCTATGAATATGTAGTAAGACTAGATTCCTATTCTTTTCCTTGATCTTGTCTTTATTTCCTGTCATTGTTTAAGATAAAAATTAATGAATAAATCACCATGCGTTTAAGCTGTTGTTTCACTTAAAATCTTTTTATTATTGTCTTCATGTTTTCTTTCTGGCCCTTTTTGTGTTTTACTTTTCGATTTCACTTCAGTGCAAAGCCTGTTCATAATAAGGATTTTTGATATATGTCTTTTTATATATGTGTGTGCTGTCACTGTCTGTATCTCTGTCTGTCAGTCTCTCACTGTCTGTCTGTTTGTGTAGGTGGTTGATTGGTAGCTGCTCGCAAGTCCTACTTCTTTCTTTTCACTCTTTTCATATTGCTCTTTCCTCATTCTCTTAATGCACCCTAAGATTACCGCATATGATGGATGGAGAACATGTCGATGAAACAAGCTCTCTGATGGTTTCTCTGTCTGTCTCTCTCTCTGTCTGTCTCTGTCTCTCTCTCTTCTCTCTCTCTCTTTCTCTTTCTCTCTCTCTCTCTCTCTCTCTCTCTCTCTGAGACTCTCTCTCTCTCCCTCCCCCCCCCCCCCCCCTCTCCTCTCCCTCACTATTTGAATTTGCTGTGCATGTGCGAGTGGTTGGCAGTTTACTGGTAGGTCCTACTTCTTTCATTTTGCTATGCTATATAATTATAATGCATTTAATTCACATTCATTGAGCTCAACACATATGGTAATGATCATGATAGTGGTAGATACTAAGACAGGGTCAATCATGATTATCAATGGAACAACAAAACTTTGTGGTCATGGGTGTCTCCTTTTTTAGCTCCGTCCTTTCTGAGGACATGGTGTATTCCTGGCGAATACGGCCAAACTGTATTCATACAGCAAAATGTCCTCGGCAATGTTCTAAAATAAAAAATGGGAACTATTCACACACAGGTTTGGAAGATGCTGGTAGGTCCTACTCCTTTCCTTTCACTGGACAGTCGGTGAGCCTGCGCTTGTGCAGGGATACGAACGATATAAATCCATCTTTATCGTTTATCTTGCTGTATTCTTTTAAGAATCATGTCTAGCTTACAGACATTAATTAACAAAATGTCTATGAAACACCCAAAAAATTCACTGGCCAGAAACCATTACAAATGAAGATATATGTCAAGAAACAAAACAGAAGCAAAATAGAAGAATTAAAGAAAAGGCGTTGGTAGTGGATTGGACACACTTTGAGGAGACCACCAATAAACATCACGCAACAAGCTTTAGCACATAGAATCGGCAGGGCCACAGAAAAGATCATTATATTCATGATGAAGAGAACTGGAGAAGGAGTTGAAGGATGTGGGGATGTCTTGGAAAGAGATTGAAAAGATGGCATAGGACAGGGATCGCTGGAGGGCTCTTGGTACTGGCCTATGCCCCACGAAGAGTGACACTAGTGACAGGGCATGATGATGATGATCCTCTTCATTTACCCTGAGATCACTGCATACCATGGTAGACGGAAAATTTTCAACGAAACAAGCGAAAGGTCCTACTTTTCACTCCTTTCACTCTTTCAATTCCTTTTACTCTTTTCTTACTTTTACTCATTCATCTTGCTATTTCCTCTTAACTCGTCCTGAGCTAATCGCAAATGGTGGACAGGATAAATGTCAATGAAACAAACAAATATTCACAAGTAATAAGTACACAAAGGATTTACGTAACCGCAACAGAACAGCAACTGGCGCCGATAGCTCAGTCGGTAGAGCATCTGACTGCCACTAGTACCACGCAGGAGTTCGATTCCCAGTCCGGGGAAATTTTTCTGACCCTCCTGTTGACCCAGGAGTGAAATGGGTAGCCAGGTTTATTCAGACTCAGCGAAAGTAAAGGCGGTGTGGAAAGCAATGGCAAACTACTAACTGCATTATGCTGTATGTCAAGAAAACTCAGGACTGTACTCCTCATTCCCCAATGCTCAATTGAGTATGGGACTTAGATCTACTTTTTTTTCTTTGCTAATTAAACCAAAAGGAAAAACCCAGACAAGGGCCTCCAAAAGATACGCCACACAACAAAAACAACAGACCGACGTGACTGTCACTGTCAGGGAAGAACCACTATGAAAAGTATGAATGATTGTTCTGAGTGACTCGGTAGTCCAGTGGCAAAGTGTTGGCGTCTCGGCCAAAAGGTTGTGAGTTCAACCTGGCAGGTTGAAAAGTTTTCTTGAGTTCTATTTCAAGCAGAACCTACCCCACCTCGTCCATGTAGGTGATTTGACGCCTAATCTCACCGTAGACCGGATAAAAGGAGGTCCAGTGTGCAGATTACATCAATGTGCACGTTAAAGATTCATTGGCTTTTTAAAGCCATTTGCAGGGCAGTCTGAGCAAAATTAAAAACCGTGAAAACCCTCTCGAGATCCCCACTTAGTTGTGGACTGATGTGAGTAAAATCAAATCAAATCAAAAGTCGTTTTTTTCAGTTGCTTATACATACAATAAATAATTCAAAGTAATATTAATAAAAGTATTAATGATAAGCAAGTGCATTCCGTATAGTAGTAGTGACTAGTAGCGTAGGTGGCCTAGTGGTTAGTCTGCCGGATTTGGGTTCATGAGGTCCTGGGTTTGTTGAATCCTAGCAATTGTCAATACTGAGCTCGACATTGTGTCATTTGGGAAAGACGTTTTAGTGCTGTTATGACACAATTTCCCACTCGACCCAGGGGAAAATGCTATCTTTATATTGTATGTCATGTGTGTGTCTGTCTGTGTGTGTGTGTGTGTGTGTTACGAAACACTGCATTTTCCTGGTTCCAGTTCCACTTCCAGCCAGTGCGACTGATTCCTTCCTGCTACTGGTAGGTACTGGTAGGCCCTACTTCTTTCCTTTCTCCTTTCTTTCATATCTCTGTTTTCCTCAACGTCATAAAGACAGGAGGAAAATGGAATTACATGTAAAACTTTCACAAATAACGCTGATTGATTTTCGTTTCTATAACATGAAAAGTTTTTTGGTTTTGCCATAATGAAGCAACTCGAATACGATGCTTCGTCAGTTTTCGCAATGAGTATGGTGTTGATGAACGGGGTGTTTACATGAGGATAGAGTTCCTTTCACTTTCATGACCATATAAGCCCATACTAAAAGACAGAATAATCCATTAACGTTTATGTAGCGTTAAACATAATAGCAATACAAGATCTCTTGAGGGAACAGGACCTCAGTCCGTTATTGCTCACTGGGAAGGATTGCTTGATTGATTTATTGAAATTCTCCTCGTCCGCGGTATGCTGTATTGCAAACAGGACAAAGGCTTTGGTCTTGTCAAAGGGTCGTGCATGGTGCAATGAGATCAGGTTTTACAAAAACTATAAAAATACGTCTCTAACAAAATCGGGATAAAGGTGAGTTTTAAAATAAATTTCGTGTGAAACGATGACTGGAGACATCGTTAGCTTCCGTGTACCTTCGTTTTAAACGGTAGGTAATTATATCTATGGTACAATTATAATGTATGGAACTCATTCATCATTGTCACACGATGAGTATGATATTTAAGGATAACTGCTGAGTACTGCCAACATATTATCAAACTCAAATCGAAAATCTGAATAAAGAGTAAAAAGCAAGGCAAGCTTCTTATTCTCAGAACGAAGCAGAACTTACCTTATTGCACACCTTTCATTTGTAAAGATAGATACTGGTACCCAGATCTGATCTCAACCAGAGTAGATTGACATATATATCTTTGATTCTTCGTGAGTGCCTTTGAGTTCTTAAAGTAGATACTTAATTTAGTTATTAGATCTAGATTTAGTTGTCTGAATTCAAATAGATCTGAGTGTGCTGATGATAGGCCCTAGATCTAGATCTAGATCTAGTCTACATGAAGAAACAGTAGGAAAAGGAGATGAATGCGAAGAAAAAAAGGAAAAGAAGTAAGAAACGATGATGATGGGGAGAAAAAGCAAGAAGATGTGGATGATGATGAAGAAGAACAACACACCACGGTGGTCATTTGGACCATTCAGGATTCAGACATTGGGTGTTTAACCATTTTCCATTCACCACAGCGAGTCACAGATTTTGCTAATTTTCGGTCCTATTCACCTTGCCTCCCCCTGCTCTTAACAACATAGTAGCTCTTTCCAGCCATGTGTATTGTGATAGGAAATGTGTAATACGATGTGCTCTCATACTCTAGTAAATGAGGGTGGTCAGTTGCATTTAAGCTAGTGGCGAGCCGGTATAATACCAGTCAGTCACCTCTTTTTTTTTTCGCATGAAGTGATTGCTCAATGAATGATAGTGGGCTCTGATTGGCTGAATCAGATTGTGCAAAAATAAGCTTTTCATTGATGTCCATAAATCCCGCCGATGTCAAAGTTAAGAGCTCATCTGAGGCGATTAAAGTTTTTAAACACTCCGTAGAGCCACTACGTAAGAAGCTCAGAAAACAAGCCCATCACTATAAAACTAATTTGATTTTGCATTGGAACTACTAGTGTCATTAAATTTTGACATTCGAGTAGATGCGACGGAGCTTTGTCTTACGCGTCCTCAGCGAAACACGGCACAGCCTTCTAATTAGATCTGAAGGGATTATGTAATTGGTGAAAATGTTTTCTCCATGTTTTCATGATTTGGCTGTCTTCTTTCATTATTTCTCCTTTGGCGTTCTTAATTTGTCGTATTGGGCATGTTTTTCTTTTCTCATGCTCTTCACGTCCCCCAGAACAGCTTTTGATTTCCTTGATAGCTTTCTTGAAATTTTTGTCCAAACTCTTCCCATTGTTCCTGTTTTGCTTTTCTAACTTCCTCTTTAGCGATAGTTTTTTTATTCAGGAATAATATATCCTACCCTTTGGTCTCTTTGTTTGCAAGTATTTCTTCCAAGCATCCTTCTTTTCTTTGATCTTAGTTTTGACATTCTCATTCCACCATGCTGTTCTTTTCCCATCTCCTTTAATATGTTTCCTACTACACCTGAGGAGTGTTTCTTATACATCTGCCACTTTTCTTCTATTGTGCTATCATTCAGATCTATCTGTCTTTCACTGATAAATCTTTTTATCCTAAATTGGTACACATCTCTTTACTAAAATACTATTGGTTTATCTTAAGTTTAGTAGCTTTCTTCTCTTTCCTTTTCTGTTTGTTTTCTTCAGTCAGTAATCTCATTTTGGCAATCACTAGGTGATGATCACTAAATATTCCTGCTCCTCTATTTACTCTTGCATCCAATGTTATGTAAAAAGGGAGCTGCTAACTATGTAGTCATATGTAGTCTATGATTGACTTTTTCATGCCTGTCTTCATTTAGTCTTGTATATTTGTGGATATCTTTATGAGGAAGAAAGGTATTTGTTATTTTCATGTTATTCTTTTTAGGCAAAAATCTAGTATTAGTCTCTCTCCTTCTTTACCTATTTCTCCTCCTGACGTTTCTACATTGCTGCCTACTCTAGCGTTTAAATCTCCTAAAACCATTATTTCCTGTTTGTGTTTAAGATTCTCTGCAGCTATTTAAAAAAATATTGTTTTCGAAGGTATTCTTTTCTTCTTTAGTGGCGTCTTTGTTTGGTCGATAAGCTATTAATATTAATAATTTAACTTCTCTTCCTTTTGGTTTAACATTTACCTCTAATGGCTGTGGGGTTATAAATTTCCAGCTTTCTAGTAGCTTTTCATGCCTTTTATGTACCGGTACTAGGAGACCTACTCCTGCTTTAGCTCTATCTTCGACATCTACTCCTGAGAAGATTAAAATATTATTTGGTCCTACATTTTCTATTCCTTGTCCTTTTTTCTTTGTTTCTGTAATAGTAATAGCCAAAATGTCTACTTTGAAATTTTCCATTTCTTCAACTAATTCTAACTCTTTTCCATTTATTGCCCTAACGTTCCATGTTCCAAAAATCACAGCCCGTGTTCGTTTCCATTTCCATTTTCGTCGTTGAAAGGTCAAGCCGGGTATATTATATTTATTTCTCTGCATCGGTTAGGTTTTGGATAAGCAGGGATTAGCCCACTGTACCCTAGGTAGATGGTGGGGCTGCCACCTTGAGGCCCCCTACCAGGCCTTGTTAATGTTATTTTCTGTCAGGGTTAACTCCCTTAGACTTTGGTCAGCCAAGACCGGCCTGCAAGGCAGCAGGAGACTAGTGGAGGACGGGATCATACAGGTGCCTTCATGTCCACTGCCCGGTTTTAGGGATCTGAGATTTCAAATTTAGTAACTGAGTATGTGAGTTTTTTAAGCTCAACTGTAATTGGTTTTGTTTTGCCTGAATTGACAAAGCATTGATTTATACAAACTAACAAATATACATGTTCTTAATCTTATGATCTCTCCCTTTTTTTCCTTTTCTGGATCTCCCCCTGAATGCGGCTTGTCTTCAAACGTCAGTCGGCATCACCACTTTGATATTTTAAAATGGCTGGTGTATTGTTTGAGGATATATTTGATGAAGGACATTGATCCAGATGGCAAAAAGTTTGACCGGTTTCTCGCTTAATTTGTGAGAGTGAATCTTTCAAAATGGACCTCATTCTTGACGTTAACACTCTGATTTACCCAATTGACCTAGGAGACAAATTTCGCCTGGTGATTGCCACGACGTTACGTGAGGACGGATGTCCAGATGACGGGATTTCAATCCGACCGCCACGGGTCCCAGTAGAGCAGACCAGTTTGAGTACGTCATGTACGGAAAAGTCTATCGGATTGAGGGCGACGACGGAACCCTAGATTCATCCAGACTGGCAGCATACGTTTCATTCGGAGGACTTCTGATGCGTCTGAAGGGTGACCCCAATAACTTCATGGTTTTGAGGTTGATGCCAGGATATATCTAATGATGAAAAAATTGGCATTTTGATTTTAATTTTGATTTTGATGATGTCGTTTCTCCCCCCCCACCCCCTCCCATTTGCCTTAGTCTGTGTTCTGTGTGTGTTGTTGTTATTGTTGATTCTGTTTAACGTCGATTATTTAACCTCCTTTGAGGGGTTGCGATGCGTCTGCTTGAAGACTTGGAGTTTACTGTCGCCTCGACACGCTCTTCTGTCTTTGGGTAAGGCCTCAATTGACGAAATTCATGATGACATGTTATTATATTTCAAAGTTGGATTGATTATGTAAATCTTTCTTTATCTAACTTTATATTTACATCCGAGTCTTTATCAAACAATCAGGACTCTTTCCCATCACATTGCATTGCTTAACAAGTCATTTGAAAGTGAAAATGTTGAAATACGTTTCGTTTAAAGCTGAACTTGGAATGATATCAAATAGTGTAATCTTTCCTTAGTAGTAGACAAGTTATTGACTGAGTCATGGCTCATTTAATTAATTTCTAATGATTTCTTTTGTTTTCTGAGAGTTTTGTGAAGATAGGGGTAGATCTAGACCCATCAGCTATCAGAATTATATTTTTTTCAGGAATGTGTGGGAAAATGCGAAAAAAAAAGCTCATTAAAAAGTGGTGTGTGGCAAGAGGAAATAGAATCATTTTAATAAGAATGAATGAGTGGTAATATGTTATATGAAATGAAAATACATATATACATGTATACGTTACTTGTATGTATGCGATTAAACTTTGCTTAACCGCTGTTCTAGTTCTAGCTTACCACCAGCTTTTCATTAATTTCATTTACCTGTGTAATTGTACGGATCAGATACTCAGATAGTATTAATACAAACACAATGAAATAACTCATTATACCGCCATCCACCAATGCTTTGGCATTTATGTCCCTTAATAATTATTTTAAAATACAATTCATTATTGTTATACCACTAGCGTGCATCACCACCCTCTTCCCTGAGGTGATGAATCGAAAACATGGGATAAACCTTGTATTACTGGCAACGGGCAATTTCATTGTATAGGGTGTCCAGCAATGTAGAAAGTATGTCGGATTTTTCATACTCAGATCGGAAATTGATGTCTTGGGTAGGAAATGGGGCTCAGGTAGTAAAATTTAAGGACGAACATGAGAGAAAATCAGGAAATCGAATTAGACATGAACAATTATCGTCACCGCGAAATAGGAAAATGCAAATAAGTTTGTGGACGATGAATCATCATTTTATCATCCATTTTCGGTCATGCATGCTTTGCTGGCGATTCTTTCATGTTGAAACTAAATGATTCCAATACCTTCTTTATGATTTGTAAAGTTTGCCCAATGAATTAGCATCGCATTTTGACACAAAGCTTAGTTACAATACTTTCTTTAGTTTTAGTGCCTATAGCAATACCATGAACTGCGTATCTACGGCCCAGCCTCCTTTCTTCAATTTGACTTTTTTTACTCTGGAAAGATTAAGAATGTCGTGTGTGTTAAAAAGCCGATCGCGCACGTTGTTGTATGGTTTGTGTCAAAGGGAGAGAGATAGAGGGCAATATGAATATTTTTAATTTTAAGTCCGATCGCGCACGTGTGTGTGTGTAAGAAGGCTAGACAGAGAATGTTTGTGTGTTCAATGCGACTAATGGTGCATGTGTATTAGTATTAAAGAGAGAGTATATGTGGAGAGTCAGTAGTTTACGGATGACCTAAAGGCAAATGCAAGTGTTTAGTGAGAATAGAGGAGGTTGGATGATCGAAGGGATATCATGCACAAACGGCCTGATAGCAGAATAGAGGCGGGAAGGGGACAGGGTGAAGAATGTCAATGTGAAAACATATGATGGCAAAACAAGAGGCGACTGAGTCTGACATACGGTATCGGAAGAGAAAGAGAGAAATATCGAAGGTGTCTACTAGGAAAAAGGCAATTATGTACTATACTATATTTAGATCTAGATTCGGTTTTGTTGAAGAAGAAAGAAAGAGGGGGTGGGCTGGTTGCCAATATAATGGAGATATTTTACTAGGGGAGGGGGGTGGGTAGATGTTTTACATTGCAGTCAATTAAAAACTAGATCTAGTTTTAAGTTTTTGATCCTGAGAAAGAAAGGGGGAGGTGGGGGGTGGTGGCTAAAGGTAGAGCAGAGGAAGATTTATAATTCGCAGAGTTCAATCAAGTTATGGAAAAAGTCTTCCAAACCTCATTTTCTTCTCAGTAGACTGAGTAAGTATTTGTGTGTGTGTTTAGGCTATGATATTGTCACTCTTGTGTTTTATTTATTTTTCGAAAGGAGAGAAGGGGAAAAAATTCATTTTTGTACTGTTTGACTGTTTGCAATTGCACGTTTTGTGAAGATAGGGGTAGATCTAGACCCATCAGCTATCAGAATTATATTTTTTTCAGGAATGTGTGGGAAAATGCTGAAATATAATTAATCCAAAGTGAAACATTAAAGAAATGTGTGATCACTTTTCATTTCAATTCATTGAGATGCACTAGAAAGTCATTCACTTATGATTTGAATTAACAATATAATAATGCATTGAAATTGGAAATATTTACGCTGTTCTCCGTTTCTGGCGTCGGGAGAGTACTTCATTTCCTAGGTAGGATTTTTTGTGTTGAGGTATGAAATTTTCAGTTGACTTTTTGCTGGACACCCTGATTATCGTCATGCATCCCTTTTAACACGCCAAGTTACCACTGGCACAACAGTTGGCGATATAACGATGTTTGATGTTTGAATGTTATTGAGAGACAGGATGTGTGTATCTCCCCCCATGGCAAATGATGTATAATATTAATAATTCATAAATACTTATTGAAAATAAAACAATGAAAATATTTTAAGACTTCATTATTTTATTGTTTTTTTATTCTGTCTTTCTAATACATGTATACCGGTACTGATGATTGATAGCGATACTGTCCACAAAAAGAAACGCATGTTATTTCTATGTCATTCAAATTTCTTTCTACAACTCACCGCTCATATTTCATTAGACTGAAACACTAACGCTAAGTCTAAGAATCTAAGAATGTTTTGTTTCATTATTGTCAGTGAGTAGTGAGTTCTTTTCAATTTGCAAACAAATTTTTATACAGTGCAGTCCCCGATAACGACATCTCCAAATAACGACAATCCCCCGATAGCGACATGGATCTCTGGTCCCGTTTTTGTGTGCTATATATATCATTATCATTAGTAAAAAAAACCTCCGAATAGCGACGTGAAACACTCCCAATAACGACATAAGTCTAGCCGTAAACACTACATTTGACATGAAAATTTGATCACGTAAAATTGAGATGTATTCTTAACAATGAAAAACTTCTTTTCTGGCCAATGACAGCGTGTGAAACCCCATGTTCTTAGCCAATGAAAACACTTCTTTTTTGACCAATGACAACGCTACAGCAAGTGCTTCAAATGTTCCTATTACTATTACTGACGCGGGCGACTGAGGAGCTGACTGCCCTGTTGAGCGAATAGATGACATTGACATTAGTCGATATGAGTATGTCAACATTGACGAAGACTTGGCAGTGAGCGGTGGGGTATCTGTTGATACCATTATTGACAGCATCAAAAGAAAGAGAGCAGCAACCTGACGATGACGCAGACGGCGACGAACCTGACCCACTTGTGACAGGCAGTGATGCGCATGCGGCACTACACCCTAAGCGTTTCGCCCTGCAACACAAAGATGGTGACCGGTTATTTGGCTTGCTGTTTGAGATGGACGAGCAAGTGGCACACATGGTTAACAGCTCCAAGGTGCAGTCTGGCATAAGAGATTATTTCTCCATCTCTGAGGGTACCAAGGCCGTGACAACCAGCTAGTAAACCCATCTGCTGGCTCTACCAACCCCACCCCCAACACACCGGCCCTTTTCAGGGCTCCACCACATCTTCCCAATTGACTAGCCTCCTCGTAACGCCCCCCTTTTGAAAAATTCTGAATAACGACATCCCCCGATAACGACATGATTGTTCGGTCCCGAGCAATGTCGTTATCGGGGGATTGTAATTGTACTGTAATTCTGTTAGTCAATCAATAAATCAAAGTATGAAGATTTTGTTGTTGTCAATTTGTCCTTTTTAACCGTATTAAGTTTTTAAGATATGATAGATATACGTTACTTTTTGTGGACCGTAGTATACTATGCGTGTTAGTGTTGCATTGTCAATTTTCTATATTATTATTATTAATTAACTGTCTGTCCATGTCAGTCTCCCATTCAATTTATCGTGGGTGGTTGACGGGTGGTGCTGGTAGGTATTACTTCTTTCCTTTCCTTCTTTCACTTATTTTTCATCTTGCTGTTTCCTCTTAATTCACCTGAGATCACCATAATGGTGGATGGGGTAAATTTCAAATAAATTCTAATTTTATCTTTCTTTTTAATTTTGAAATCAGCTGCCATTTTCTTTGGTTCGAAATTTGTCTTTCTGTAGTAGATGTAACGTAGATAAAGACAAACAGTGAGGCAAGGAGCATGTCGTAAGTGAAGGCAATGACATAAGATAATAAATATGAAAGCCTCATAGGAACAAAGACTAAACAAATACAGGGAATAGACAAAAGAAAATCCTGGCCACATTGGGGATTGAACCTGCGACCTCTGCGTCGGCACCCATTGCCTCGCTTAAAGGAGCGTAGTTTGCTTGGTTGGTAGCACGCTTTCGTGGCGAGGGATGGGTGCCGACTCACAGGTCGTGGGTTCGATCCCCCATGGTGGTCAGGATTTTTTGGTCTATTCCTTGTATTTGTCTCATCTTTGTTCCTATGGGCTTTCATATTATCTTGTGTCATTACCTTCACTATAGTAGATGTATAACTATAAGTATAAATATATATAAACATGTGCCATACATTTTGAGAGCTAAAGATAACATTTATTCTTCTCTCTCTCACTCAACGGGTGGCAGGGCTACTGTGGTGGTACTGGTAGGTCCTACTTCATTCCTTTCTTCACTCTTTCACATCTTATTCATTTTGATTTCCCCTGAGATCACTGTATTACTATTCGGTGGACATGGCAAGTTGCGATGAAACAAACAAAACCTCTCTGGAGAGAAAAATAGTTTTACTTATATATTACTTTAGTACTTATTGTTATAGTAGGGTTGAACATGGTCGGTTCAACAAGATTTAGAAGAACTATTACTATTAGACTAATGTTTTTTAAATTGCTGTTGCTTTGCTCAATTCTTCCATGAAATTGAATCTCACATATTAACCTATACTCATACTTATACTAGTCATACTATACTCATACTGTAATGCTTATCTTATACAATTGTATTTATAAAGAAGAAAATGGGATTGGAGATGTAGTAATGTGACAATCTGTTCATTGTTATTGTTATTGAATTATTGACTCCAAAATGTCATCATCACTAAATTCAATAATGTGCAAAGAACATAAAAGTATCCCAAGGGATGGAGAGTTTTTGCAACATTGGCGTGGCTCATTCAGAGTCATTCCACAGCTGAGGTTCACAGTATTTAACGTGACTCTAGATTTAGTACAGTAGTCGCTGGATAAGCACACTGCATAAACGCGCCTACATCTGCTGACCAAATTTTTACTATGTGATAAAAATGTTATAAACACATGGTATGCATAAAAGCACGCTTTTTCCTGACCCCAAAGGGCATGTGTTTATCCAGCGACTACTGTAGTATAAGTACAAGGAGTTAGAAGTTCATTTAGATAGGTAATGCTAGACCATTTAAACATTTGTGTGCCAGTGCCATGCAGAGGATCTCATAGTAGTGCTAGATCATTTAAACATTGTGTGCCAGTGTCATACAGAGGATCTCATATTAGTGCTAGATCATTTAAACATTGTGTGCCAGTGTCATACAGAGGATCTCATATTAGTGCTAGACCATTTAAAAATTGTGTGCCAGTGTCATACAGAGGATCTCATATTAGTGCTAGACCATTTACAGAGGATCTCATATTAGTGCTAGACCATTTAAAAATTGTGTGCCAGTGTCATACAGAGGATCTCATATTAGTGCTACTAGTGCTAGACCATTTAAACATTGTGTGCCAGTGTCATACAGAGGATCTCATATTAGTGCTAGACCATTTAAACATTGTGTGCCAGTGTCATACAGAGGATCTCATATTAGTGCTAGATCATTTAAACATTGTGTGCCAGTGTCATACAGAGGATCTCATATTAGTGCTAGACCATTTAAACATTGTGTGCCAGTGTCATACAGAGGATCTCATATTAGTGCTATTAGTGCTAGACCATTTAAACATTGTGTGCCAGTGTCATACAGAGGATCTCATATTAGTGCTAGACCATTTAAACATTGTGTGCCAGTGTCATACAGAGGATCTCATATAGTAGCTATTAGTGCTAGATCATTTAGTGCTATTAGTGCTAGACCATTTAAACATTGTGTGCCAGTGTCATACAGAGGATCTCATATTAGTGCTAGTGCTAGACCATTTAAACATTGTGTGCCAGTGTCATACAGAGGATCTCATATTAGTGCTACTAGTGCTAGACCATTTAAACATTGTGTGCCAGTGTCATACAGAGGATCTCATATTAGTGCTAGACCTGCCAGTGTCTAGATCATTTAGTGCTAGATCATTGTGTGCCAGTGTCATACAAGGATCTCATTGTGCTAGATCATTTAAACATTGTGTCAGTGTCATACAGAGGATCTCATATTAGTGCTAGACCATTTAAACATTGTGTGCCAGTGTCATACAGAGGATCTCATATTAGTGCTACTAGTGCTAGACCATTTAAACATTGTGTGCCAGTGTCATACAGAGGATCTCATATTAGTGCTACTAGTGCTAGACCATTTAAACATTGTGTGCCAGTGTCATACAGAGGATCTCATATTAGTGCTATTAGTGCTAGACCATTTAAACATTGTGTGCCAGTGTCATACAGAGGATCTCATATTAGTCTCATTTAAATATTGTGTGCTATCTCATATTAGTGCTAGATCATTTAAACATTGTGTGCCAGTGTCATACAGAGGATCTCATATTAGTGCTACTAGTGCTAGACCATTTAAACATTGTGTGCCAGTGTCATACAGAGAATCTCATATTAGTGACCATTTAAACATTGTGTAGTGCTAGACCATTTAAGACCATTTAAACATTGTGTGCCAGTGTCATACAGAGGATCTCATATTAGTGCTACTAGTGCTAGACCATTTAAACATTGTGTGCCAGTGTCATACAGAGGATCTCATATTAGTGTAGTGCTAGACATTTAAACATTGTGTGCTCAGTGTCATACAGAGGATCTCATATTAGTGCTAGACCATTTAAACATTGTGTGCCAGTGTCATACAGAGGACAGAGGATCTAAATATTGTGTAGTGCTATTAGTGCTAGATCATTTAAACATTGTGTGCCAGTGTCATACAGAGGATCTCATATTAGTGCTAGACCATTTAAACATTGTGTGCCAGTGTCATACAGAGGATCTCATATTAGTGTCATACAGAGGAGCTAGACCATTTAAACATTGTGTGCCAGTGTCATACAGAGGATCTCATATTAGTGACCATTTAAACATTGTGTGCCAGTGCTAGACCATTTAAACATTGTGTGCCAGTGTCATACAGAGGATCTCATTAGTGCTAGACCATTTAAACATTGTGTGCCAGTCATACAGAGGATCTCATATTAGTGCTAGACCATTTAAACATTGTGTGCCATTACAGAGGATCTCATATTGCTATTAGTGCTAGATCATTTAAACACCATTTAAACATTGTGTGCTAGACCATTTAAACATTGTCAGTGTCATACAGAGGATCTCATATTAGTGCTAGACCATTTAAACATTGTGTGCCAGTGTCATACAGAGGATCTCATATTAGTGCTACTATGCTAGACCATTTAAACATTGTGTGCCAGTGTCATACAGAGGATCTTCATATTAGTGCTATTAGTGCTAGATCATTTAAACATTGTGTGCCAGTGTCATACAGAGGATCTCATATTAGTGCTAGACCATTTAAACATTGTGTGCCAGTGTCATACAGAGGATCTCATATTATTAGTAGACCATTTAAACATTGTGTGCTAGTGTCATACAGAGGATCTCATATTAGTGCTAGACCATTTAAACATTGTGTGCCAAACAGATTGTGTAGACCATTTAAACAGTGTCATACAGAGGATCTCAGTGCTATTATCTCATTTAAACATTGCCAGTGTCATGCTATTACTAGACCATTTAAACATTGTGTGCCAGTGTCATACAGAGGATCTCATATTAGTGCTATTACCATTTAAACATTGTGTGCCAGTGTCATACAGAGGATCTCATATTAGTGCTAGACCATTTAAACATTGTGTGCCAGTGTACAGAGGATCTCATATTAGTGCTATTAGTGCTAGATCATTTAAACATTGAGGATCTCATATTGTGCTAGACCAGTGTCAGTGTCATACAGAGGATCTCATATTAATGCTAGACCATTTAAACATTGTGTGCCAGTGTCATACAGAGATCTCATATTAGTGCTAGACCATTTAAACATTGTGTGCCAGTGTCATACAGAGGATCTCATATTAGTGCTATTAGTGCTAGATCATTTAAACATTGTGTGCCAGTGTCATACAGAGGATCTCATTTATTAGTGCTATTAGTGCTAGACCATTTAAAATTGTGTGCCAGTGCCAGTGTCATATTAATGCTAGGATCTCATTGTGTGCCAGTGTCATACAGAGGATCTCATATTAGTGCTAGACCATTTAAATATTGTGTGCCAGTGTCATACAGAGGGTCTCATAGTAGTTCTAGATCATGAAAATAAAGCAAAGTTTATTGAGATAAAATTACATTTTCTTTCACATTCACACAAACTGAACGAAAACATTTATAACAAATATAACAAATATAATAATTTTTGTTATGTGTCATCACCGCACATACTTCATGTATTTTATTTTACTTACTGTCACACCATGCACTTGACATTGACATGCTTTTTTTATCCACTAACTACACAATACTCATTTATATTACATACTTCTATTAGTTCTATCACAATGAACTCCCAATTGCATTACATCTATTTGCATTCATCCATACAATAATATCAACATCAATATATAATATAAGGGGGAGAGATGCAAAACCTGCCATGTGCCAGTTTTACATCATATACATATTGTGAGTTTTTTCACCATCTCAAACTTTAAATGAAGAGCCTTATTCTGATGAAACCATTTTTGTCTGAAACGGCTCAAACATCAAATTGACCAGGCTTTATTTAGAACTAAGGGAAGACAAAATTGATTTTCTCAAGGCTTTGTATGTGGATACAGCGGTGTTTGCATCTCATCCCCTCATATTGTTATCTTCATTTATTTTGTGGGTTGTTTTTATCAGCCACAGC
Organism: Doris montereyensis; assembly: GCA_037039925.1. Taxonomy (NCBI): domain Eukaryota; kingdom Metazoa; phylum Mollusca; class Gastropoda; order Nudibranchia; family Dorididae; genus Doris; species Doris montereyensis. Next base: position 154,402 of record JAXRKP010000120.1, read on the forward strand.
TCCTAACTTATGTCTACACATCAGGGATGGGGACAAACTCTGAAAAAAACCCTGAGCTTTATCACCCCCTTTAAAATTTCAAAATAACATTACGTGAGAGCATTACATTTAAATACATGTACAAGAAATATAAAGAAAAGGGCCACAATATAAAAACACCCGATGTTATCAGACATGCAAACTTTTTAATATCAAAATTCAAGAGAGATCTGTATTATCATAATCCTTGTAGTACATTGCTAGACTGCCAAGGCAGGGTTTTGGAGTTCGAGTCCTGTATGGTAACTACCTATATATCTATGGGTTTATTTTTAAACAGTATTTCAAGCCATAATTTATAGTCTTGCAGAATTTTCATCCTCTGATTCTAAAAGACAACAACCCAAGAACAGACGGAAACCAGTGAATCATCTCTTCTTTTCGTTTATATCTTCATGAATCATTTCTTTACATTCAAGTCCACCTCTTCTCACCAAACATTCTTCATCCTCTTTTATCGCAGTCACTAATTTCCATAATGTTTTTCCTGTTTTCTAACTCATTTTCTTCCATGGCTCTTTTACTACTCTACAGCCACTTTGCTTCCCTCCAGAACATATTACTACAACATTCCCTAATGTTCTCTTCAAGTACGCCCCCCCCCCCCTCTCTATCCATCTCAACAATGGCTACCTATAATGCAATACTAATAGATGCAGACCTGCCACTCTTGGAATGACAAATCCTAATCCAGGCTAAAAAATAAGAGTTTAAAAAAATGTCTACATGTGTGAGTTATCTACCTTTATGGACGTGATTGGTAAAGAGCGTGGATATCAGTTGGACTTGTTTGTTTATTTTATTGAATTTGACCCCCTCTTACATATGCATTAATGTCAGGTGAGAGAAAACATCAAGATTAAAGATCAAATAAGAGGAAAAGGAAAGAAGAAGAATATACCAGTAGCCCCTGCTATCCGCCCATGCCGGACTTTGGATGTTAAAAGGTATACGCTCAAATCAAGGAAGCTTCACTTCATTAGTTCAAGTCAAGTACAAAACTTTCTATCAAGTGTATGCAACTAGCCCTAAAGTAATAACATGCGGCGATCTTGAAAAAAAAATCTGTACTCATGTAGTATTGTATGTAGCCCAAATATAATAATATTAACACAATACTACAGGTGCCTGCGTTGGTCTGGATGCTGTATAGTAATATTGTATTATAGACTGTGTGAGCATATGTATATATACGTATGTGTGTGTGTGTGTGAAAGAGAGAGAGAGAGAGATTGCGTCTTTCTTATAAGCACAGAGCAGAAGTGCCCGGCTTGCATTGGCTTTAACCCACTCGAAAAAGCCAAAACCAACCGTAAAATAGTAAATGAGGCATGATTATAAAACACAACAACGAAAAATCAGACGATTAAAATTGAAATGTTGAATCCCAAAAGTCTGTAGATGTACTCCTCCTACTACTGGTACCACTACTACTAGGCATACACCAGTACTACTATTTTCACTCTCTCTCCTTCCTCCGTCTCTCTCTCACTGAACGGCGATAAATGATACCGGTCTCACTCACTCACTCTCTCTGTATTTGGAACATCCGTCCTAATTAGACTTATACCTATGTTTTCCCGGACGGCTGGTGCTTGTGTGTGTGTATAAAATGGGACACAAAAAACACGGAGGTGCTCCGATGTGCCAAAGATCCCGGAAAACCCAGGAGATCCCCATCCCTGACACATGTATTCCTAAAAAAAAAGAGGAGAAAGACAGGGGACGTCATATAACATATATTTTGCACCTTTTATCCCAGGAAAGTTCAACATTGACTCACTTCTCCTAGTGTGCTCATTTACCCTCGTAGTGTGCTAATTTACTTCATGAATTTTGTTTACAGTTTGATTCCATAGAAAGTATTAAATCTAATCTGTAAGAGCAGTTCTGTCGTCATTCTTGAAATCAGAGAAATGAATAATCTGCAAGAGAGTTAAGGAAAGATCTTGCAATCAATATAATAGTGCAAACATGGTTTGAAGCTTATAAAAAATGCTGGCAATCAATATGGTGCTGATAAAGTTAAGAATGAATCAATCAATACTGTTGAAAAAAATAAAAGTAAATGGACATCGTATACATTCATATATACATTTACGTTATACTTGCATCACTGTATCAAAAGAAACAAAGGATACGTTGTCTGATTCCTCAAGGTGAGTGAGAAGGGAACGCAAATGGTCAAAAGCCTTAAGTGTATGAGCGTTTCCAACTAAGATCATTTTGCACTGTGCGCGGGTTAATGCCACATTTAACCTTCGTATGTCCTTCAATAATTCTCCACCCTAAAAAATGAGAGAGAGATATAGAAGTCAAACATTGATCACTAATATTATCCTCTAAAGGCCATGGCCCTATATAAAGGGTATGCGATCATTGGACTGGGAAGTGCCCAGGTCCTATATAAAGGGTATACCATCATTGGACTGGTAAGTGCCTAGGCCCTATATAAAGGGTATGCCATCATTGGACTGGTAAGTGCCTAGGCCCTATATTAGGGTATGCCATCATTGGACTGGGAAGTGCCCAGGCCTTATATAAAGGGTATGCCAGCATTGGACTGGGAAGTGCCCAGGCCCTATATAAAGGGTTTGCCATCATTGGACTGGGAAGTGCCTAGGCCCTATATAAAGGGTATGCCATCATTGGACTGAGAAGTGCCTAGGCCCTATATAAAGGGTATGCCATCATTGGACTGGGAAGTGCCTAGGCCCTATATAAAGGGTATGCCATCATTGGACTGGGAAGTGCCTAGGCCCTATATAAAGGGTATGCCATCATTGGACTGAGAAGTGCCTAGGCCCTATATAAAGGGTATGCCATTCCATCATTGGACCGAGAAGTGCCCAGGCCCTATATAAAGGGTATGCCATCATTAGACTGGGAAGTGTCTAGGCCCTATATAAAGGGTATGCCATTCCATCATTGGACTGAGAAGTGCCTAGGCCCTATATAAAGGGTATGCCATCATTAGATTGGGAAGTGCCTAGGCCCTTTATAAAGGGTATGCCATTCCATCATTGGACTGAGAAGTGCCTAGGCCCTATATAAAGGGTATGCCATCATTAGACTGGGAAGTGCCTAGGCCCTTTATAAAGGGTATGCCATCATTGGACTGGGAAGTGCCTAGGCCCTATATAAAGGGTATGCCATTCCATCATTGGACTGGGAAGTGTCTAGGCCCTATATAAAGGGTATGCCATTCCATCATTGGACTGAGAAGTGCCTAGGCCCTATATAAAGGGTATGCCATTCCAGCATTGGACTGGGAAGTGTCTAGGCCCTATATAAAGGGTATGCCATTCCATCATTGGACTGAGAAGTGCCTAGGCCCTATATAAAGGGTATGCCATTCCATCATTAGACTGGGAAGTGCCTAGGCCCTATATAAAGGGTATGCCATTCCATCATTGGACTGGGAAGTGTCTAGGCCCTATATAAAGGGTATGCCATTCCATCATTGGACTGGGAAGTGCCTAGGCCCTATATAAAGGGTATGCCATTCCATCATTGGACTGGGAAGTGCCTAGGCCCTATATAAAGGGTATGCCATTCCATCATTGGACTGGGAAGTGCCTAGGCCCTATATAAAGGGTATGCCATTCCATCATTGGACTGGGAAGTGCCTAGGCCCTATATAAAGGGTATGCCATTCCATCATTGGACTGGGAAGTGCCCAGGCCCTATATAAAGGGTATGCCATTCCATCATTGGATTGAGAAGTGCCCAGGCCTTATATAAAGGGTATGCCATTCCATCATTGGACTGAGAAGTGCCCAGGCCTTATATAAAGGGTATGCCAGCATTGGACTGGGAAGTGCCCAGGCCCTATATAAAGGGTTTGCCATCATTGGACTGGGAAGTGCCCAGGCCCTATATAAAGGGTTTGCCATCATTGGATTGGGAAGTGCCTAGGCCCTATATAAAGGGTATGCCATTCCATCATTGGATTGGGAAGTGCCTAGGCCCTATATAAAGGGTATGCCATTCCATCATTGGACTGAGAAGTGCCCAGGCCCTATATAAAGGGTATGCCATTCCATCATTGGACTGGGAAGTGCCTAGGCCCTATATAAAGGGTATGCCATTCCATCATTGGACTGAGAAGTGCCCAGGCCCTATATAAAGGGTATGCCATTCCATCATTGGACTGGGAAGTGTCTAGGCCCTATATAAAGGGTATGCCATTCCATCATTGGACTGAGAAGTGCCCAGGCCCTATATAAAGGGTATGCCATTCCATCATTGGACTGGGAAGTGTCTAGGCCCTATATAAAGGGTTTGCCATCATTGGACTGAGAAGTGCCTAGGCCCTATATAAAGGGTATGCCATTCCATCATTGGACTGAGAAGTGCCTAGGCCCTATATAAAGGGTATGCCATTCCATCATTGGACTGAGAAGTGTCTAGGCCCTATATAAAGGGTTTGCCATCATTGGACTGAGAAGTGCCTAGGCCCTATATAAAGGGTATGCCATTCCATCATTGGACTGAGAAGTGCCCAGGCCCTATATAAAGGGTTTGCCATCATTGGACTGCCTAGGCCCTATATAAAGTATGCCATCATTGGACTGAGAAGCCCTAGGCCCTATATAAAGGGCATGCCATCATTGGACTGAGAAGTGCCCAGGTCCTATATAAAGGGTATGCCATCATTGGACTGAGAAGTGCCCAGGTCCTATATAAAGGGTATGCCATCATTGGACTGGGAAGTGCCCTGGCCCTATATTAAAGGGCATGCCATCATTGGATTGAGAAGTGCCCAGGCCCTATATAAAGGGTATGCCATTCCATCATTGGATTGAGAAGTGCCCAGGCCCTATATAAAGGGTTTGCCATCATTGGATTGAGAAGTGCCCTGGCCCTATATAAAGGGTATGCCATCATTGGACTGGGAAGTACCGGGCCCTATATTAAAGGGCATGCCATCATTGGACTGAGAAGTGCCCAGGCCCTATATAAAAGGCATAGACCCTGACCTTCTATAATGGAAAACTCCATTGTCTGTTTAAGGTAAAATGATGTAGTAAATGCTCAAGCATAGTATGAAGTAACAGCCGATGAAAACATTGTTTATTTTAAGCTCACAGCATCCCCAAGGTCTTGTTATCAATCTGCAAATTGATGCATTTCACTGAGTAGTGTTCACTGTGTAATCACACCCTTTTGTTCAGCGTTTCATTGTTTGTCAACACAATGGAAATCATTGATCTAAGTGATCTGAGTGTTGTGAGACAGCTGGAGATGTAAACTGATGTGGCCCTAGTAAAATGTCATTTATTAATGAATTGACGAATCATAATGACCCAGACGTTGAGATAGAGTTGTCAGAGGAAGAAACTCCCCCCCTTTTCTTTCTTGGTCTAAAGACATATAAGCAATGAAATTAAATTTATGTCTAATATCAAAATACTAATGCCTCATCTTATCAGCTTTCAGAAAATGTATGGCTTTATACGTCTAGTATCACTTATAACAGTAAAACAGGGATCGCTACTACAACTAGGTTTAATTATCGTTATCTTATAAAATCCTAAAAAAATAATGTGGATAGTCCATTGTGGGCCCACTTAATGAGAACTAATCTACTTGTTATGTAATGCTATTTTATTTTATTTTGAAGGGGATTTTACCTTTTCACAAGTTCTAGCACTTGTGCTCATTTACACCTGGGTAAAAATAATAATATAGAGTGGGGATAATACCAAAAAGTACTGGTACACGTAAATCAACGTATAAGTTGCAAACCAATCCCAGTCGTCAACATAATTAAAAAATGTGAAAATGAAACTCACACCACCACTCGTGTTGCTATAAGCAAAGCTGACGATGATGATTCTTTTGTCCCTTCCCTGATATTGGTCCACCGTGTTGACTTCAACGCTCACCAGTGCTGGATTGCTCTCCTTTACGTGTCTGAGTAATTTGACCTGTGATCGGTAAGGGGAGATTACCCCAATGTCAGAACTGCAGACGTTGACCTGTTTGAAATAGAATCACGTTTAAATCAATAACGGGATTATTTTATGACATAATTGTCATACTAGCTTTGACAACTGTCATAGTACTAAACGATGAATAAGAAGAAGAACATGAAATAATATTAAAGCCTCATAGGAACAAGGTAAGGCTGCCACACTTGGAATAATGAGGTCCCAGGTTCGAATCCTGACAAAGCTAGGCCTGATGTTACATTCTTTCGATAAGACACGTAACATGCATTTTCATTTTCCTCACTTGACCCAGGTGTAAATGGGTATAACCGTTATCTTGAGAGTAAAAACCTGCGTCAGACTAGCTTCCTGTCCAGGAGGTGATTATTGTTACCTGTTCCGCTTCACGCCATAGAAACCGGAATAAGCTCCCGCTCTATGGGCTGTAATGGCCTTGAACGAATTTCACTTTTCACTATAGGAACGAAGACAAGACAAATATAGACGAATAGATGGAAAAAAATCTTAGGCATCAATAGAAATTGAACCTGCGACCTCTATGTAGACACTCATCGCCTCGCAATGAAAAGACAGTACACTACCAACCAAGCTAGCCACAGTTTTAGTAGATTCTAGTGCAGCAGTAAAACCACTCCTATTTTTCTGACGAACAGAATCCGTTCGGTATGACAAGATCTGACAACTCAGTGGAAAGTCAAAATCCCATAAGTTTGCTCAAAAGTTATTTTTAACTTCATATTTAAATTCTGCGCCACAAATTACGCATGTTATGAAGAGTTCCCAATTTTGATGTTTAAAAAAGTTTTCCTTTTCATGGTACAAAGGCTGAATGGTCAACCCACACAGCGCCTCCATCCTGGAAAAGTGGGTCATCGGTCACACAAGGGCCGCAAATGACCAGTGAATTGGAAACAATGTTTTCTCTGCCAAAATCGTAAGTGTAAATCTGGGCAACTGTGAAGCCACTCCGTTTGCAGCCTAAGAATACTAAGATTGATGTCAGTGACGATACAGTTTCTCAGTATCTTCCGTAAGTCTTTAAAACGGGCAGGCGTTCAAAAAATTAAAAATACATCATATTTTCATACCTTACAGATTCTAGCTAACAACAAATGGGATGAGGACTAAACATACATGATGCTGAATTCTTGTATCAAGTATAAGAATAAACATTATTATTACTATTACAAACCTTCATAAGGCTTTCAAGTAACGTGGTTACAATGGTAGCTTCAGTCTTGCTGCAAGTACCCTTGCTAGTCTCAACATCAGAGCAAACTGTCTGATAAGAAAAAAGAGAACTTGAGTTATATTCATACTTGTACAGCTTAACTCCCTTGAGACAGCTCCCGCACATTGGTGGGATGCCATTTTGTTTGAGAATGGCGATTCCTGCAGAACTGTGGGATTAACTTTAGTCACTATAAGCTGTTATGATTCCCGCCCCCACAAAAGTATAGGAGATCATCTTGAATCAGCAGTTTTGTCTGTTATTGTTATACATTTCATGTATTCGGCATGTTTAGATTCAATAAATTTGTTGTTGTTGTTGCTATTAATTAAAATGTAGGACCCAGTCTCACAAGCCAAAATCAGACCTTGTCAGAATTATTCTTGCTTTCACGCCTTGTGATTTTGAAGGAATGCACAACTGTTTTGACGATGTCTAGCAATTTCACGCCTCGTGATTTTGAAGGAATGCACAACTGTTTTGACGATGTCTCGCAATTTCATACTTTGTGATTTTGAAGGAATGCACAACTATTTTGACGATGTCTAGCAATTTCATGCTTTGTGATTTTGAAGGAATGCACAACTGTTTTGTGATGTCTCGCAATTTCATGCTTTGTGATTTTTGAAGGAATGCACAACTGTTTTGACAATGTCTCGCAATTTCATGCTTTGTGATTTTGAAGGAATGCACAACTATTTTGACGATGTCTAGCAATTTCATGCTTTGTGATTTGGAATGAATGTGCAACTGTTTTGACGATGTCTAGCAATTTCATGCTTTGTGATTTTGAAGGAATGCACAACTGTTTTGACGATGTCTAGCAATTTCACGCCTCGTGATTTTGAAGGAATGCACAACTGTTTTGACGATGTCTCGCAATTTCATGCTTTGTGATTTTGAAGGAATGCACAACTGTTTTGACGATGTCTAGCAATTTCATGCTTTGTGATTTGGAATGAATGTGCAACTGTTTTGATTATGTCCAGCAATTTCATGCTTTGTAATTTTGAAGGAATGTGTAATTGCTTTGACGATGTCTAGCAATTTCACGCCTTGTGATTTTGAAGGAATGCGCAGCTGTTTTGACCATGTCTAGTAATCGAAATATTTTTGATTTGTGTGAAGAGGAGCCAGATGAAGAAGTTATTGATCATAATCCAGATTTGGATTCAAGATTTAACCCATGTATGTTCTGAAAAGGTAAGAGATCTAGATCTAGTGACAGTGGTGATGGTTGTTTTGAAAGACTTGGGCCTAGTAAGAAACGTGGCAACATTTTCTGCAGGACTGAATTCTTTTGTCTATATTAAAAAATTAATGAAAAGAGAAATCCATGTTAATCATTGGTGAAAGTTTCATTAGCATTACTTGGTAACTTTATTTTTTAAATTAATTTTTGATACATACCCAAAAACGCTCAATGGAAGGCTAAAAATACCTGTCTCAAGTAATTCAAATGAGAGCACAGATAGAGAGACAGGGGTGATCATTGCATAACGTTTTGCATCAATTTAAATATAACATCATGTTGCAACTCCTTGCACAATTGGCCCTTTCTTTCAGAGAAACCGGCAAACAGACTAAAGAACAAATGAAGATGTCACACGGAAAAAACGTGTGAGAGAAATTTCTTACAGGTTTATCTTAAACTTATAAACAAAGAGAGAATAAAAATCATGGCAGAAACAAAATTATACTAGTTTTGCGCTAGAAGTAGTAAACTTTATTTACTTCGACTTTTAAAATTTAGCTGTTGCCCCCTGAGCAACAGGAAAGATGGGAGTTTGAAACACTCAGAAACTGTGATTCCCAGTTATATCAGGAAGCTTTCACTTCACTTTTATGTTAACTCCTTGTTTGGAGAGCTTATTCAATGTAAAACCAGTAAATCAATACCTTTCCTGTGTCGATAAATGACACAGATTTCTTGAGATCACAGTTTAAAGTATCTTGTATCCACTTGGGAGAATTCTAGAGAAAAGAAGTCAAAAAAAAAAAAGACTACTGTATATGATTATGATTCATGATCACTTTGACATTGTAATAAGTGATAAACATTTTAAATTTATTCTAAACAATTGCCCTGAATGAAAAAAATGCTAATAATAGAATGAGACATTCAACTGAAAACACCCCCCCCCCCCCCCCCAAATTAAGCAGATATAACTCTTGTTCTTTTAACCGGGGGATAAAAAATATATCAAAGAATAAGGTTAATGCATGAATAGAAATAATTATTAGAGAACATCATGGCCCTCAAAAAGTTTCCAATATCATTTTTAAACACTGAGCAGCTAAGTACAAATGAATACATTTTGAGCAAGCTGGAATGATTCAAGGCATTCAATTGCACTCCACTGAAGAATAAGAATCTGTTAAGTTATAAACCCATAGCTGCCAACCTTTTCAAAACAAAAACAGACTCTGACCGCAGAAATACTAACATGCATGACGGCCCAGACCATTCCAGAAAACTTTATAATTTAACCTGAATTAACCTCCTTTAAGGTAAACAAAAAAAGGTCAGTCGATCGCTGGCCTTTCTGACAAAGTTACTTGCAAACTCAGAATGACGTCTCCAGATTTTCACCCCAATTTTTCCAAGTCTCTGCGATTCAATAAGGGATTCTTAAAAAAAGAAGTCTACCCTCATATACTTAGGTTTCAAGGTAAATACAGACGTACTAAATCCGTTTCATACGTCCAGGTTGGCAGCTACGTAAACCAAAGTCCAATATATTTAATACATCCATGTAGAGATTCAGATACTATGTGACATAAAGCACATAACCAAGTGAAGATAAAAGAAGTAATCACTTGCCAACAAGTTAGAAAGAACAGACACATTACAGCCTTAAATACCTGTAAAAGGCTCAAGTCTATTGCAAGACGTCGCTCTGCCAAATCAGGACTGCCACACTTCAATTTTCCTTCATACACCAAAAGATTGCTCACAGCCATTATAACCCTAAAAAGGAAAAACCCCCCCCAAAAACCCCCATTTGAAAAATGACATAACTATTGCTATTTCAGGTCACAGTAGACAGCTCCCTCATAAAAAAAGCCTAACCTTTTTCCACAGGTGCACTTCATGTCAAAGCAGGTATATTTGACATTTAAATTGTTTTCAATCTGAGATAACATTTCCTAAATTACCTTTACAAGTAATACAAACCTAGGGTACACCTTTATGCTGAGGTAGCATTGAATTTAATTTGCCTTCAAGTTGAGGTAACATCTCACTTAATTTATCTTCAAGTTGAGGTAACATCTCACTTAATTTATCTTCAAGTTGAGGTAACATCTCACTTAATTTATCTTCAAGTTGAGGTAACATTTCACTTAATTTATCTTTAAGTTGAGGTAACATTTCACTGAAATCATCTTTAAGTTGAGGTAACATTTCACTGAAATCATCTTTAAGTTGAGGTAACATTTCACTGAAATCATCTTTAAGTTGAGGTAACATTTCACTGAAATCATCTTTAAGTTGAGGTAACATTTCACTGAAATCCTCTTTAAGTTGAGGTAACATTTCACTGAAATCATCTTTAAGTTGAGATAACATTTCACTGAAATCATCTTTAAGTTGAGATAACATTTCACTGAAATCCTCTGTAGGCTAATGTAACATTTCACTTAGGTTATCTTCAGAGGTAGCATTTCATTAAATTCTTTTTAAAATAACTGCACCTTCCACAAGTCATCTGTTAAAAATAAAAGAGATATCAGGCACCTAATGTATGATATCCTTAGGCAATAATACAATTTGCTTGTGATATTAAATGTTCACATTATAAGTTAAAAGAAGAAAAGAATTGTAAATTAAAACATACTGATTCATTCTGTATTGCAGATTTAGATCATATGTTGCTCCACTCTCTTCAAGTCGAGAGAAGAGACTTTCACCCATTCCTAAAAGTCTGGAGAAGAAGAAAAAGATGACAAAACAAATTTTTAAATGCCTTGTAGATATTCTCAAACTGTTACAATATAATTTCTTAACTTTCATTATATATTGACTGAGTATTAAATATTCAAAACCGTTTAGTGCTATGAAAGTAAATAAGAACAAATAAACAGAGTTTAGATACAATTCAGCTAAAATTTAGAGGCGTTTCAAGTCCTCCCCTTTGTCACACAGCAAGATAGAAAAGACTTAAAGACAACCTAAACATTGTTGTGGTGTCGGTGGCCAGTGGTTACGCTGCCAAACTTCGGATTGTCAGATCCCGGGTTCGAAGTTGTGCCCCTTGAGAAAAGACACTTAACCCGTATCTTCCCCGCTCTGCCCATATGCAAATGAGTACACGCCCTAGCTTGGAAATTAAAAAGTTGCGTCAGGCTAGCGGCATGTCCAGGAGGTGATTATTATCCCGTTTTCCACTCCATGTTATAGAACCCAGGACACGCTCTAGCTCTATGGGCCGCAACAGTCTTGAAGGAACTTTACTATTTAAAAAAAACTTTACTCAAAATTGTTAGTGCGTACTGCTTGATAGATTTAGTACAAGTAAAGTTCCTTCAAGGCCCTTAAGGCCTATACAACCTGAGCGTATCCCAGTTTCTATAGCCTGAAGCGGAATAGATGACAATAATCACCTCCTCGCCAGGACGCTAGTCTGACGCAGCTTTTTCTTCTTGTACCCATTTGCACTTGGGTAGAGTGGGAAAATGTGTGTTAAGTGATCTCATGATCCCCAGTTAAGTGACCTCATGATCCCCAGTCTGGCAGTCTAATCACTCGGCCACCGATGTCACTTTTAACAGATTTAATATTGATGAAAATTGTTCAAAAAGCAAAAAATCAGTTGACAACCAACCTGGCTTCCTTGCTTTGCACCAATGGCGGCAGTTGGTGTCCATCCCCCACAAGGACAAACTTGTCACAGGTGAAGAGAGGCGAGACAGGCCGGCTGTAAAACCTGAGATGCTTCATCCACGATGCACACGTCAAAACGCCTTCGAGTGAACAGGGGATGGTTCATTCCCAGACAACTCGTTGCCACAATGTCCTGGGTGAAAAAGACGGTTGATTTTTAAAAAACTCTTCTACAAGAATAAGCCAACTTCAGCCTCCCAAGAAAAGATCCTCCCCATAGAATACAGCCAAAAAATCTTGCATGAAAACCGCCCTGAGACAAACAATATAGAGATCAAACCTCTCAAGCAAAACGCGATGTTTCACTGCCTCCCACCCATAATCAACAAAAAAGATCTCTTGTCTAGCTCCAGATCTAGAATAGACTATTAAATCACAATAACCAACAAATAGGATTATAACATAAATCGCAAATAACGCAATTGGAAATTTAAAATGACTTAGCTTTGATTTTCCTGGAGCGAAAGAATGAAAAATAATCGACCGCAGATCATATTCAACTGAACTGCACGACTGTAGAGAGGCAGAAAGTGCTTCTCAACATTGTCTAAATCAATCCCAAAATCCTTTCCGTGGAAAGCCTATTTCCACAACAAGTGAGTTAGTAGATTTCAGACTAAAAAAAGAAAGGAAATAAAGAAGGCTCAGATTTTAAAATCTGAAATCTTCACGTGTGCGTAGTAGGGCCTCACGGATCAGTGTGGAAATTGTAGTTCGTCGTGAAAGTGAAAATAAAGCTGAGTGCTTCCGCTTATGATTAATATGAAAAGTGGCGATGGGCCTGGAATCAGGAATTTTATCCTGTTGTGCTAAACCATCTCACCTATTCATAACAGTGAACATAGAAGTATCTTAGTAAAAGGGAGGAAAAGAAAACTTAAGAGAAAAACGTGTTAAAAGGAAAAATCGCAAATAATCTGAAATCAGAGGAAATCTGAAAGATTTACATCCTGAATATATTGTAACTGATTTCCTATTGATAATTTGAAATTCATACGCCAATAACCCTACCCAACCCACCAGTTTATTTTTAAAACAAGATTTTTCACTTTCAATGTTCTGTACATTTCAAAATTTATCTTTTATTGACCTTTAGATGAAAACCATCAATCAGCATTAATGAATTGTGTTCAATCCAAAAGATATCTTAAACTTTTACAGTTATTTGACTTATGGAAATAAAAGAAAAGAGAAATTGAAAAATAAAAAAGGATAGCTTACATATGAAGCATAGAAATCAGTGAGTTCCGACTGATTTCAACTTTGTTGTCAGAATTTCAGCTGAATGGGAGAGAATTCTTGGATGTATACGATTCTGTCGACCAAGGCGTAGAAACTGCATGCCATCCTACAATACATCAAAAAATGATGGAAACGTAAAAACTGCATGCCATCGTACAATACATCAAAAAATGATGGAAACATAAAAACTGCATGCCATCCTACAATACAGCCAAAAATGATGGAAACGTAAAAACTCAAAGATACTTACAAAAACAACAGAACTTTACCAAAGAAAAATTTTGAGAGAAAAAAAAATCAATTTGTTTTCTTTTGTGAAAAACGACTGATTTCTCAGAATTGGTAAGAGGGAAAAAAAAAATCAATAATATCAACAAAGTTTATGTGCTTGGAATTATGGGAACTCAAAAGCATAGGCAAGTTATAGAAAAACAAGACAGTCCAATATTGAACTATTTTTTATTGTTATCAATCTGAGCGGTTCAGATCTGCTTTTACTGTCAATGGAGAAAATTCACCATGAAATGAAACATTTGTTCATTGCTTTTCCATATGCTTTTTTACTGTGATGCTCCATAATTTGTTTGATTGGATTTGTAAATTTTTGTATTTTATTAAAAAATGTTTGTTATACTTTTGATAGTACAGTGCCATCGAACACCTTTGGTGGATGTCAGGGGCTCTATAAAGGTATTATCATTATCATTACCAATCTGCTTTAGTTCAAGCCTCTGGAGAGATGAACTTTTGTTGTAGAAAAAAAATAATCAGTTGATCACTTCAAGGCTTAACATGTACCAAAACACATACCATAAGTAGTATATTGCAATCTATGTGGAAAGAAAGGGTGGAGCTGAAAGGAACGAATTGCTATGTCTACCTGTTCAAGCTTGAGGAGGATATTGTCAACGGCGGAATGTGTGTAACTGGTAAGAAGGACGGACAGGTTGAGGGCATTCAACACTTTCACCAAAGCAACAATGGTTGAAGTCTTGCCTGGGGAAAAAAGAATAGAAAGCAACTCTTGGGTTATGAGTGTTAGAAACTTTAGTAGAGCATGAAAATAAGATAAAGATCTAAATATGAGAGGATTTCTTAATTGAATCAAAGGCCATCAAAAAGGCACAACTTTATAGTGCGTTATTGATGACAACAAATTTACTACATTAAGATTGGAGATTGAGTAAATAAAATAATATTGAAGCCCTGTACAAAGAGACAAATACAAAAAACAAAACAAAATCTTTGTGCATCGGTTGCCTCGTCATGAAAAGAGATTGCACTACAAACCAAGCTAACCAGACTCCTTAAAAAACGAATTTCATCAACAAGGCCTTTCATACAAACCCAAACATGACCAAAAAAACGAATTTCATCAACAAGGCCATGACCAAAAAACGAATTTTCAACAAGGCCATACAAACCCAAACATGACCAAAAAACGAATTTCATCAACAAGGCCTTTCATACAAACCCAGACATGACCAAAAAACGAATTTCATCAACAAGGCCTTTCATACAAACCCAAACATGACCAAAAAACGAATTTCATCAACAAGGCCTTTCATACAAACCCAAACATGACCAAAAAACGAATTTCATCAACAAGGCCTTTCATACAAACCCAAACATGACCAAAAAAACGAATTTCATCAACAAGGCATTTCATACAAACCCAAACATGACCAAAAAACGAATTTCATCAACAAGGCCTTCCATACAAACCCAAACATGACCAGCAGTCATCATGGTCACTGACAGTTTGTCCAACTTGTGTCCTAGATCTACAACTTTCTAGATCTAAGCCCTGTATTATTTTCATATACCAATCATTCAACAATGATGATTAAACACATTATAATATCTTGCAGTAAGTATGTAGGTAGGTAGTGCTCTCTCTTTTCATGTAATTGTCTTGTGTTGATGGATGCAGATGTGGAGGTCATATTCCTTTGGGGGTCAATTCTTTTGGTGCCCTAAAATTAATTTCCATCTATTCCTTTGTAATTGTTTTGTGTTAGATCCTAAGGGGCTTCAATGCCATTTCATATTATCATCATTATCCACCTTTCCATCTGTTCCTTTGTAATTGTCTTTGTGTTAGATCCTAATTGGAGCTTCAATGCCATTTCATATTATCATTATTATCCACCTTTCCATCTATTCCTTTGTAATTGTTTTGTGTTAGATCCTAAGGGGCTTCAATGCCATTTCATATTATCATTATTATCCACTGTTCCTTTTAATTGTTTTGTGTTAGATCCTGACATGCATATTATCTCTGACATGTCTCACCGTTTATCTTTACACTGATATTTCTTTCTATGTCATAAATCGGCATTTATTTATCATTCTGAATGTCCAAGGCAGTCAGTCATAAATAATTTCTACAATTGATAACACCTATGTGACCAAGTCCACACTATTTTATGTGATTTGTATGCACCTGTTCATAAGATCTAAATCTATCTCTATTTCACCCACATGCATGAAATTTCACACTTTGATATTATATCATTTATTAGCTTATTCCTATTCCATGTCATAATTTTTAAAATTGTAACATAACCTCAACAAATTTACATAAAACAAATTGAGACAAATGAAAAAGACAAGACAAGAGATAAAGACATCTAATAACCTCAAAATAACATGACTTCAGATGAATTTACAACTTACATATGAGGGCTAGTTTCTAATAACTCAAAATAACATGACTTCAGATGAATTTACAACTTACACATGACAGAGCTAGTTGATGTCTAATAACCTCAAAATAACAGATGACTTCAGATGATGTTTAACATGACTTCAGATGAATTTACAACTTATATATGACAGGGCTAGTTGATGTCTAATAACCTCAAAATAACATGCTAGTTGATGGATGTCTAATAACCTCAAAATAACATGTTATCATCACTAGTTGATGTCTAATAACCTCAAAATAACATGATTGTCATTGTCATTTAACCTCAAAATAACATGACTTCAGATTTTCAACCATATGACAGGGCTAGTTGATGTCTAATAACCTCAAAATAACATGACTTCAGATGAATTTACAACAATCAGGGCTAGTTGATGTCTAATAATTAACATGACTTCTTCTTATATATGACAGGGCTTTCCAAAATAACATGCTGTCTAGTTGATGGCTAGATGATTGCACATATGACAAGTTTCATTCATCCATTGCACTTTTTCAATCACTCTTGAGTCATTCACTTCTTCATCACTTTCCCTCGCTGTGAATTCATTCATCACTTTTTCTCACGTTAGAGTTCATTTCTCATCTAAATATAGTGCCACTTGAATGTTAATGGTAAAACAAAACGAAAACAATGTTTAATAACAGAAGTAGAAAACATGGATAAGAGTATCAGACATGTGAAAAGACTTTTATAAAACGAATAACCAAATGTGAGAATATTCATCAGTGGTCAGGTTTTAATAATAAATAAAGTCAAAATTTAGAGAAACCAAACATCCACTTTCTCCTCCCCAAGCGCTAAAAATAAATCAATCCAAACCGTTAAAAGAGAGAGCAATAGCATAACATAATAATCTTAACAACAAACAAACAGGACCTACCTGTTCCAGGAAAACCTCTAATTATAACGTAATCTTTCGACATCAGAACCTACAGATTATATGAAAATTTAAAAAAAAATCATTTAAGAATAAGAGTAACATTCAAGTCTATAAAAAAAGTTGTGGAACTAGGAACAAAAACACAATTATGAAAACAAAAATTCTGTGAGTAGAAAATCGGTGAATTGATTGGGAAATTACATATGTTGTATGGTCAGTGAGAAGAACATGCATTTGGTCAACAGCAAAAAAAAGTGTTAGCAGGAGAATAAGCAGGATATATCTCAACAACTGTTTTTGTATGTTTGAAAGTCTTTTCAGTATCTGCTCAAGACCACACTGTATAACTATAGGCTCGATATTCAAACAAAAGAAGATCACTCATAAAATGACTTGTGTCATGACATTTTGAGAAAATAAGACAGTCTAATGCATGGAGAAACCAACCTTGAGAATAGCAGACTTTTGGGGTTTGTTCAGATCTTTGAAGATGGGTTTCACTGATGGGAATAACAATGCAAACAATAGAAATCTCCATGTGTACATTTTGATTCTGACATTCAATTTTAGGAATACTATCTTACATAGAACAAAAGAGACCACCCTTTATATATTTCGAAATTGACATAAATAATCACTTCAGATATTACCATATAATAAAAAGTGATGTCTTTAGCCTAGTGGTTAGGTTGCTGGATTTGAGACCATGAGGTTGGGTTCAAATCTTACCAAAGTGCTTGGTCCGACATTGTGTTCCTCGGGAAAGATTCTTAACGCACATTTTCATCATTCAACCCAGGTGTAAATAAGTACAAGCAGCAACTTGAGAGTAAAAACTTGCGACAGACTTGCGAACCGCCCTGGAAGCGGTTTCAATGGTTTCAAGTAAAAATAATAACACTAGGACCAAGAGTTGCACAACAAGAATGAAGGACGTGGCAAATTATTCCAAAGGGTACAACAACACACCTCCAATCCCCCTCTTCCACTCATAAATAATGAGTTGATGGGTAAAGAAACTCGACTTTGTCATGCAAAACCAATTAATGGCTATTATCATCACAACAAAGGTAAAGGGCCAATGTGCTTGTCCAAACATGTTATTTAGATATGAAAATGGTACATCTCTTTTAAAGAACAACTTCTCACATAAAGCCTCCTCTCTTGCCTCCCACCTACAGTTCTGTCAAGAAAAACCTGAACATGGATCGTTTTAGAGCTTCATACTAACATGATTTAGATTAATCTTTTTCCCCGTCGTCCCCATTAATGTCTAGCGCCTTAGAGCAAAATCACATGGCCTTAGTGTGCAATAGAAATGATTTTTTATTATTATTATTATTATTATTATTATTATTATTATTATTATTATCTAGTGACGCACGTGTTGGAGATCTACGTCACTATAGAATTAAATATCATCACAACACCCCCAACATTTGTTTCTTCCTTGTGCTCTTTATTGCAATTTACTCCTCCGTCCCCTAAACATGCAAGTGACGTTGAAGGCCGAGTGGTTAGGCTGCCGGACTTGTGATCATGAGGTCCCTGTTTTGAATCCTAGCAAAACTACGTCCGACGTTGTATTCCTTGGGAAAGACACTTAACATCCATCTTCCCCACTCGACCCAGCTGCAAATGTGTACAAGCACTAACTTGGAAGTAAAAACCAGCGTCAGAGTAGCGTCCTGTCCAGGAAGTGATTATTATCCCGTTTCCATTTACACTGTAGAAACTGGGATAAACTCCGGCTCTATGGGTTGTAATGGCCTTAAAGGAATAATTTACTTTTTACTAAACATTTAAACAAAACTTCAACTCAAATCTTACTTTTCTTCACCCAAGGCATCGAATCTTCATGTCAAAGCTTGGTGGCGTCTTTTTGATTATCAAACTTCTCATCTTTGCTCTGCAGGGTATACAAGTGTACATGCAAACTTATGTGAGTGCATAACAACAAGGATTTATAGAACATAACATTGATACTATCTATAACAGGTATATAAGCATGAAGATGGAAAATATTTTTAAACAAGATTTTCTTATTCTAATGCTGAAAGATTTGTTCTCATCAAGAAAGCTATACAATGACATTAATTTTACAAAATGTGCCAAGTATATAGGATCGCAAAGGCTAAATACCGGGCAGTGGACAGGTAAGGACCTGTACGGGGATTAGGCGGTCCCGCCCTCCACGAGTCTACTACTGCCTTGCAGGCAGGTCTTGGTTGACCAAAGGATAAGGGAGTTAACCCTGACAGAAAATAACAACATGCTGCCTTGCAGGCTGGTTTTGAGCAACCAAAGGCTAAGGGAGTTAACTCTGAAAGAAAATAACAAGGCCCGGTAGGGGGCCTCAAAGTGGCAACCCCACCATCTACCTAGGGTACAGTGGGCTAATCCCCTGCTTATCCAAAGCCAAACTGATTTAAAGAAATATATACAATAATATACCCGGCTTGAACCTTCGAAGACGACTGGAAAAGAACATGGACTGTGATTTTTGGAACATGTAATGTTAGGGCAATTAATAGAAAAGAGCTGAAGAAATGGAAAATTTCAAAGTAGACATTTTTGCTATTACAAAACAAAGAAAAAAGGACAAGGAATAGAAAATGTAGGACCAAATCATCTTCTCAGGAGTAGATGTCAAAGATAGAGCTAGAGCAGGAGTAGGCCTCCTAATGCATAAAAGGCAAGAAATGCTATTAGAAAGTTGGAAATTTATAAGCTCACAGCTATTAGAGGTAAATATTAAACCAAAAGGAAGAGAAATTAAATTATTAATAGCTTATGGACCTAACAAAAATGCTACCAAAGAAGAAAAAGATATCTTCGAAAATAATTTACAAATAGCTGCAGAGAATCTCAAACCCAAACAGTAACTAATGGTTTTAGGAGATTTAAATGCTAGAGTAGGCAACAATGTAGAAACATCAGGAGGAGTAATAGGTAAAGAAGGAGAGACAACAAATTCTCAAAATGGAGAGAGACTAATAGATTTTTGCCTAAAGAATAACATGAAAATAGCTAACACATTTTTTCCTCATAAAGATATTCACAAATATACAAGAGTAAATGAAGACAAATGTGAAAAATCAATGATAGACTACATAATACTAAGCTTCTCCCTTTTTTACAGGAAAACAGAGGAGCTGAAACATTTAGTGATTATCACGTAGTGATAGCCAAAATGAGATTATTAATTGAAAAACAAACAAACAGAAAAGAAAAGAGAAGAAAGCTACTAAACTCAAAATAGAAGAACTAAATAAACCAATAGTAAAACAGATATACCAATCCAAGATAAAAAGATCTATCAGTGAAAGGCAGATGGATCAGAAGAAAAGCACAATAGAAGAAAAGTGGCAAAATATAAAGAAACACTCCTCAGTTGTACTGAAGAGGTCTGTGGTAGGAAACAAATTAAAGGAGATAGGGAAAGAACAGCATGGTGGAATGAGAATGTCAAGACTAAGATCAAAGAAAAAAGAAGGATGCCTGGAAGAAATACTTGCAAACAAAGACACCAGAGGATAGGTTAGATTACGTGAGTAAAAGAACTATCGCCAAAGAGGAAGTTATGAAAGCAAAAACAGGAACAGTGGGAAGAGTTTGGACAAAGACTTCAAGAAAGCTATCAAGGAAATCAAAAGCTGTTCTGGGGAGCAATGAAGAGCATGAAAAAGACCAAAGCATGCCCATACGACAAATTAAGAACGCCAAAGGAGAAATAATGAAAGGAGACAGCGAAATCATGGAAACGTGGAAGAAAGTATTTTCAACAATTCGATAATTGCTCCAGAACATATGAAACAAGGAGTACAGATCAATTAGTAAGAGTAAAAAGTTATTCAGAGGAGAAGCTGAAGATGTAGATGTGTTTATGGAAGAACTCCAAACAGCTATAAAAAAAGTGAAATTAGGAAAAGCCCCAGGAGCAGATCAAGTTTATCCAGAAATAATTAAAAACCAAGGGACAGAGGCAGACAAACTACTACATGCAATATGTCAACAAGCATGGAAGTCCAAACAAGTGCCAGGCGACTGGAATAAGGGAACGGTAGTACCAATACACAAGAAAGGATAAACTATGGAATGCTCAAACTATAGAGGGATATCACTATTTAGCGTACCAGGAAAAGTGTATGCCAGGATTCTGGAAATGAGACTAAGAACAAGAGTAGAGGATCAAATTGAAGAACACCAGAGTGGATTTAGACCAGGAAGAAGTGTACAAGATCACATATTTACAAAGAGACAAATAATAGAAAAATTACATGAGAGAAACATTGATTTGCACATGTGTTTTATCGACTTAGATCTAGGAAAGGCATTTGTAGGTAAACAAGAATTGTCAACAAAAACCAAAATGGCAGTATACAACACAGTTTATTGTCCTACTCTCTATGGCAGTGAAACATGGACCTTAGACAGTAGGGAATACAGTAGAGTACAGGCAGCCGAAATGAAATATCTAAGAAGAGTAGTAGGGGAAACTAAAAGAGACAAAATCAAAACACAACAATAAGAGATAGCAGATAGCATAAAAACTAAGATAGAAATGAATCAAGATGGTTTGGGCATGTTAACAGAATGAATGACAATAGAATAGCTAAATCAGTATAAAGTGCTAAAACTCAAGGAAAAAGACCAAAAGGCAGATCTCTGAGAAAGGGAAGAAGATACAAGAGAGGCATTAACGCAAAGAAATTTAACTTTCACGGAAGGAAACAGAAAATGTCAGGACAGGGCAGCCTGGAGAAAGATCATTTCGGGCATCTAAAACCCAAGGTAGAATGGGAGCTGATAAAGAAAGAAAAAGACTAAATATTGTTAAAAAAAAACTAAGAATTATGAGTTTAGCTTTTAAGCATTGAAATGCAAAAATCAAAATCATACGCATGTGGTGTAGGCTCCATTAATCGTGAAATATTTGCCATTAAAGTTCCGTGGGTTGAAAAGCCATCATTCCTGTCTACACGAAACATTATGTCTGTATAAGAACTGGTATCATGAAGGTTGTCTCTGTAAAAGGTGTTGATAGTAAAGATAATATTAAATAATAATAATAATAACAATAATAATAATAACAATGCTGAACACTTTTTGTGCACAACATATCCCACCATGGAACGCAAGCTCTGGGCGCATCACAATAAATTGGACAACAGAAAAGAAAATTCTGTCACATTATATTCAATGGTATGCCTTTTGAAAGAGATGAGTCTTTAAGTTTCTTTTGACAGAAGAAAGGTCAGACTATTTGATAATAAAGATATAAACCTACTAAATATTAATATCTTGAAAAATCATGTTTCAAAATAATAGACATTTCGATTATTTTATTCAGTTACGCTTGCAAAAGCGGGCAAAGTGTATACTTTTTATTTCCTCTGCTGGGCCATCTTCGATGATAACAACACCATCTCTCATGAACAAGTAATACAACTTCTTTTTACTTTGTATTATAGTAATAATTTATATAAATCTACTGGCAAACCATATGTACCTCACATCCTAAAGATTACAGCCTTGTAGACATTTGAAACACATGCAAGAAACTCAAAACTGTACCTGTCCACCACAACCTCCACATGATTGGATGAAATATTTCTAATAAAGCCAGTTGCCAGGGCAATCAAACGTCCATCTTCACTGCTGACAACCACATGGTCATTGGCAGTCAAGCCAATCGTATCCAGTTTAGGGCCATCGTAGCTGTTGTGATGAGATAGAATGAAAAGAGACAATTCAGTCTAGTATCAAAATACTCTATGCAAGATCAATTTCAAGTCAATTATTTTTTTAAAATATCAACAATTTGTTTTAGTTTGATTGAATGTCAGACATTGAATATAAACACAAGTTTTTTGGCTTAATTGAATGCCAGACATTGAATATGAACACAAGTTTTTTGGCTTGATTGAATGTCAGACATTGAATATAAACACAAGTTTTTGGCTTAATTGAATGCCAGACATTGAATATGAACACAAGTTTTTGGATTTATTGAATGTCAGTCATTGAATATAAACACAAGTCTTTTGGCTTAATTGAATGACAGACATTGAATATGAACACAAAAGTTTTACCTCAATTGAATGCCAGACATTGAATATTAACACAAGTGTTTTGGCTTTATTGAATGCCAGACATTGAGTATGAACACAAGTGTTTTTGGCTTTATTGAATGCCAGACACATTGAATATAAACCGAAGTGTTTGGCTTTATTGAATGCCAGACATTGAATATTAACAGAAGTGAGTGTTTTGGCTTTATTGAATGCCAGATATTGAATATGAACACAAGTTTTTTGGATTCATTGAATGCCAGACATTGAATATGAACACAAAAGTTTTAGCTTCATTGAATGCCAGACATTGAATATGAACACAAGTCTTTTGGCTTTATTGAATGCCAGACATTGAATATTAACAGAAGTGTTTTGGCTTAATTGAATGACAGACATTGAATATTAACAGAAGTGTTTTGGCTTAATTGAATGACAGACATTGAATATTAACAGAAGTGTTTTGGCTTTATTGAATGACAGACATTGAATATTAACAGAAGTGTTTTGGCTTTATTGAATGACAGACATTGAATATGAACAGAAGTGTTTTGGCTTTATTGAATGCCAGACATTGAATATTAACAGAAGTGTTTTGGCTTAATTGAATGACAGACATTGAATATGAACAGAAGTGTTTTGGCTTTATTGAATGTCAGATATTGAATATAAACACAAGTGTTTTGGCTTTTTGGCTTTATTGAATGCCAGACATTGTGCCTGTTTATAAGAAATATATTGAGTGTGTATGAGACTGAAAAATAATCGCTTTGATCCTTTAGAATAAAAGATTTTCTGTTTGGCGTGGCGTGAGTTTATGGACGTTATTGCTGAGTTTAGGAGATTTGGGCATCATTTTCACAAATGATAAAGAGAGCGAACCAGCTTCAAACAAGATGTAGTTTTCAACGAAGTAAACATGTGTGCAGTTTAATACTTAATTTTCAATCATAATATGAGAGAAAAACCAGAGAGAAAGGAGCGTGGTCATAATACACATCAAAAGTCAAAATTAAAATCATCTGATTGTTCAGGCAACCTCGCTGCTCGGGATCATTATCTGGCAGGCAAAGTGATCGGATAGCGTCAAAGGCATCGGCGCAGTTCTAGATTTAAAAATTGTCAATTGTCCTTCCCTAACTCTAACAGAAATTTTTACATAATTGTGTCCATGAAAGAAAATGTTTTACATTACATAACAATATATCAAATTCATGTAATATTGGAAAAGTACCAGAACTATTTACTTACCTGTCATGTCTTACAAAAGTTATTGAGCAACCTTTGCCCTCCGTGAACCCTGAGTTTCTTGAATTCCTAGATCAGAACTTACAATCATCAGACTTCGAAGACAGTCACCATGCTGTTCCCTGTTCATGTTCAAGAATAAAATTTAAAAACAATTTAAAATGTGGAAGAATTAATTGGATGAAGTCATGGAAAAATGATCAAATCCCTTGCTCAGGTTTACAATTAATGCATCATCCGAACCTTGACAAATTCTCGGGAAGTCAGTCAATTATTGATTGCCTACAGTATCTCTTTAGTCAGTGCGGAAAAAATAAATCCAAGCATACAAACTCAGAACTTATCTGCTCCATCAGCTTCTCTGGCACATGGCCCCAACTTAGCTTACTAATATATTATGTTATATCATGATTATCATTGGGTGATTATTGAGAAATTTTAAACGATGATTAACTTCATAGATGTTTTTAAACGTTTACAAACCAATAAAGAACGGAGAGAAAATGATATTTTTTATCTTCTCCTTAGTCTTCAAATATAAATTATTTGCACATATATCATAAAAACCTTTTTCTCTCAAGAATACTAAAAAGAACAAGAGGAAGAGGTATTGTAAAAACATGACCTGTTAAGTTAAAGGTTTGATAAAAAAAAAAAGAAGAAAAAAACCCATCCCCCCCCAACTAACTGTCGTTTTACAGCAGTTAAAATTAAATAACATTTTCAAACCTTAACAAACATGAATCCACTGACTATTATGTTTTTTTTTCTTAAATCATCATAAGAACGTTACCTCTCTTTACTACTCGCGTCCATATCTCTTTGAGCTTTGTTTTGCCCGACACATGCTTCTCCAAAGACAGGCACAGGGCCCAATGTTTGAAGTATTCCAAATCTGCCTCATCCAGGTGACTCAAAGTCTCACAGCTAAGCTGCCTCATGGCATGCTGATCAGAGTGGGACACTTTCTCAACGGATCTTTGATACGTGCAGCATGTAAGCAAATGTGGACATTTGCTACAAATGCGCTGGTTGTTGAGCGGCTCGGGCAGTCGACCCAGTTTGAAGGTCGGATCCCCCTCCTCTGATGACTGCGTCTGCTCCACTAAATGGCTTAGAAATGAGGACATGGAATTTCTGAGTTGAATCAAGCCACTCTGGTTCTGTGGCTTCACTTTCACAACCTCCATTAACGAATGCTTCAAGTACAGCAGAATGCCCTCCCCTGGTTCTTCTCTGCGATCCCCGTACATCATGGAATACAGAGTCACTTGGCCCTTGTGCTCAGCTGAAAAGCTCGCCTTTTCCTGTTTTCACTTCCAGTGGCAAAACACGATCACGCTTCACGATCTTCCGACCTGACTTTAACTGTGAGATCAATTTTTCCTTTAAGTCCAAGCCTAGGTGACCAGATGTTCTCTTCAATGTCCTGCACATCAGTAACAATGATTTCATCTGCTTTCCTTTTTTTCACAGTTCCACCAGAATCTGTGTGCTGACTAACCCATGATATAAATGGAATGTACTCGTTGACTTCTTGCCATACCCTGGGCTCGGAAACAGAGCTGGAATACATTTCATGCAGGAATTTAGAAGACGACAAAATGGTCTTTGCTATGTCGATAATCTCATTCTTGTCCGTGACAGAATCCTTTAAGGTTGCCTGAAACAAACTGTGCAAAAATCTCCCGAAAAGCATATGGGTATTGCCCATCTCTTGACTTTTCACAATTTCGTTCAAAACCGATTTGCGCATGCAAAAACAGATGACACAACAGTGGTACCAGACATCAACACATCAGGGTTGACTACTAGAAAGCCATGCGTGTCTGTAATGACACACTGACCATGTTCAAAGGTGGCTAACACATTCACAATGTCTCCTCTCTAACATCAGTATCTGCCCAAAATCCCTTTAAAACACAACTGTGAGTGATCACACTTTGCTTTTCCTTACTGAGACCCAAGTATTTTTCTCCTTTGTTATAATTTTCACTAATAGTTCGGATTACAAATCTGTCCCAAGAGTCTATGAAACAAAAGTCAGATTTTTCGCTGCCATCACGGTCAGTCTCAGAGGCATTGGGATATTCACATGCAATGTTTCCTGCAACTGCAAGAAGCAACGAATCATCATTGATATCAAAGCTGGTTTCAACATCCGCATTCAGATTGCTACCATCTTGATTGTGGTCATTGATATGATTAGGCACAATATTCACAGATGAAACTACAGCATTTTCTAAAACAGATTCAAACTCCAACCCAGTAGCCAAAGTATCTGATGATGTTTTCATACTGTGACGATCAGGAGCAGTTTGCTGTTTTTCATCCTCATTACACAACCTCTGCTCATGGTTGGTCGATAATGGTAATGATAGCGAAGATAGATTTGGTGAGGACTGAGGCCCTTTTGTCTGAACAATGTCTGATGTCAAATCTATGATGGCTTCTGACTTCAGACTTTCAGTCTCAATTGCCGATGTTTTGTGTCAATTGTAACTGATACACGACTGCAGTGTGCAATTTCCCCCGTTTTTGGACTTGACATTGGGATTGAGACATTGCAAAACTTAGCTGTAGAAACATCATTGCTTTTTTTCTCTGTTTCATCTTCATCAATAATCAGAACACTCTTCTAATATTGCGGCTCTTTTTGCACAAGGCGAATCCTCTGACTCTAATCAGATAATTTTCTTTTTGTATTTAAATTTCTTGTCTCTAAATTCTTTGTTTTCTATATCAAAACAACCCATTAATTCCTTTTCTGGAGAGTCACTGATAACAAGAAAATCTGTGGCATTATTTTCTAAATCTGAGCCGGATGCTATATTTTTGAACATGATGACAACATTTTCTTTCTGGAGTCATCTGGAACTGACATTGTTGGAGATTTTTTTCTAGAAATATCTCTTGTATTTTGTATACAATCTTTATTTATTTTTTCTTTATTGGATTTAAGAACTTCCTTATGCTTTTGATGTTTGTTTGATTTACAACAGTTTTTCTTTTTCCCTACCACTTGGGCTTAGCTTGTTCATAAGCTGTTTTAATATTGGATCATCTTTCAATGTCACGGCTTGCTTCCCAGGTTTACTGTCAAACTGCTGGTTACAATCTTCAAACAACGTTGATGTCCTTTTCTTTGCTTTTTTTGAAATGTTCAGAATCTAATGATTTGGCTGAAATATCTTTTAAACCAAGTAGCTCATTGCTGACAGATAAATCGTCTTCAAATTCTGCAAGATTTATTTATGCCTCATGTCTACTCCTTGTGGAATCATCGGAATAAGGATCACTCTTCCTTTTTGAAAACCTGCTGGAAAATGTACTTTGGTCTTTGCTTTTGAAATCACTAGGAATAATTGAGCTTTTGACAGTTTCATGCTGGAATATGTTTAGTCCCCCCATGATTCTTTCCTTCAACTTTGCTGTATCTCTCTTTCTGGAGAATTTATTTCTGACTCTTTCAAAGCACAGAGAAGTTTAGAATCTGATGACGTTCTGTATATCTTGGAGTTTTCATTGTGACGTTTCATTAAAGTAGGTTGAAAAGGTTCAATAAATTTGTTCCCTTCTGATTCAGAGGATATATGGAAAATCACATCATCAGTTCGTTTTTCATCAGAAGTGTCTATGTCTGAGTTACGATGTGAAGAATCAGTTGATGCTTTTTTTGTAACTTGTACTTCAGCCTCAGTGATAAACAGACCAGAGTTGGTCAATACTTTTTCTGTTGGTGTGCATGACAATTGTTCTGTATCCACATCAACTTTATTTATTTGAGCATTTTTTCAAGATCAAAACTTGCTCTTTTTTCCTTTGGCTGCTTTTCAGTGTCAGAGCTGCTAAGACTTGTGGAAGAATGATGATCCGGGTTTAAAAGAAACCTGTGAGATAAAAATGGACGTTTTTTCTCATTGACATTTGGGGTATCAAACACAATGTCTGGACTCTCTGCATCAACTGTTTCCATTTCATTGGGCAAAGATTTTACTGGAGTTGAGCACAAAACCGGACCACTCGCATTGTCAAATTTTGCAGTTCCTCCGCTCCTTTGATGTTCTGTGTGTTTTGCATATTTGTCTATTCCTGCACCTTTGGATTCTGAGAAAAGCTCCTCAGAAAATGCTAGGTTATCTTTATTCTCATTGTTTTGATAGATTGAATGCTTCTGTTGGGAAACATCAGTGGCATCACATGAAGAAACTTTTTGTCCACAACCCTGTGGCATTTCCCTTTTTGCTTTCCTTCCACCTCTTGGAGGGCCTTTCCTTATAATCCCTGAGACAGCAGAGGCATCTCCATCATTTTGTAGTCTCCTTTTACATCCCTTCTCAGGTGGTGGTGTCTCCAGCAGAATAACATCAGCGTCCTCTTTACGACAGTCGTTGCTTTCTTTGACTTTAACAGTCTTTGAGTTTTGCTCCTGCCAGGGACAATTTGGCCACTGGCTTTTTAGTTGATGGTTGAGAAAAGATTGCTGCTTCCATTGGCTTTTGACGGCCCATTCTGAAAATGAATCAGAGTTTAAAACAAATTGACATGATAAATATCATGGATATGAGCTGAAAATCAGTGGATTTAAAAGTACAGTGAGCAGAATTTCTGTTAAAATGAATAGCCAATGACAAGTAGGTTTCCCCAGACGGAACGATCTGAAAATTGGTTTGACGATGTCTGCATCTTAACCAAATTCAGGACATCGTTAGAAGATCCAATGGACTCTGTGGCACCAGCTAGATGATCTTCACAACATGCAAAATAAAAGTGATGACAATGAGTTAAAATTAAACAAGCCAGCAAACTTTATTGGTCTTGACGGTCATGAAGGAGAAATCAAGGTACTGAAAATGAACACAACAAACATCAAATGAACCCATCAGCATTTGGGACACCCTCTTGAAGAACTGGATTCTTTTTACCTCTTTCAGCGGTATTGTAATTATGTTGACAAACAATATAATCAAGGAACCAAAGCAGATGTGAAGACAATAATTGAAAAAATAAGAACATTCTCACAATGGAAAAAAGCATGGAAAGCAAGAAAAAATATAGACTGACACAGACATAAGATTTTTAACTCAAATGTCATGTCTGTTCTTCCATATGGAGCCAAGACTTGAAGACCACCTGACGGACCATGAAAAAAACTTCAAATCTTTTGTTAATGGATATCTTTGAAGGATTTTGTGAGGATTAAATGGCAAGAACAAGTCACAAATGGGCAAGAAACAGAATGGAAGCTATTGGAGAAGACGATGGAGATGGGTCGACAAACTTCGGGAAAGTCAAAACTCAAATGTAACAAGACAGGCATTGCAATGGAATTCACAAGGAAGACGAGATCAGGGTAGGCCATGGAACACTTGGAGCAGAAGTGTAGAAAAGGACCGGAAGAGACTGAAAGTCCGGCCCGGGAATGAGCTAAGAAAGATCTCCCAGGAGAAGGAAAGATGGAAATCTCTTTGTCTATGGCATATCTTAGTTAGTGTCGTGTGGCTACATCTCTAGAACGTGTCGCTCAATCTATTTTTTAAATTCTTTCGCCGCATTTTATGACTGTTTTGAAACCTTCAGGTAGTCTTGTTGCAGGGCATTGCAGAACTATGTGTTAGGTAAAAGGCTTTGATGATATGTATGGATATCTAGATGAATGTGGGATGGGAAGAAGGGGAGCAAACCCTGCATCTGCCAAGGAATTGATTTGATTTACCCCCATCCACAACTAAGGTGACCTCTGGGTTTTTGGTAGGAGTTTTAATTTTACCCGGACTGCCCTGTAAACAGCCAAGGGATCTTTAACATGCACAGAGGTTGTGATCTGCAGATGGACCTCTTTTTTATTGGCTGTCTCTGGTGGGACTAGGTGTCGATCCGATCCACCTACCTGGACCAGGTTCTCATCTCCATTTTTTTGTTTTTTTCTTCTTTAACATAAAGTGTTCTCATCTCCTTTCTTTCTTTATTAGTTTCCATTTCTACCTTCTGGTGTATGGGTTCAAATGCCTGAGATGAACTTTCTCCAGGTTGCCCTGTCCTGGCATTTTCTGCTTCCTTTCCAAAAAAGTTAAATGGTCTTTGCTTTAATGCCTCTATTATATCTTCTTCCCACTTTTAGATAGCATTGTATACTGATTTAGCTATTCTATTGTCATTCATGCCTAAACCATCTCAGTTGATTTATTTCTATCTTACTTTTAATGCCATCTGCTTTGGTTTGATGTCTTATTGTTGTGTTTCTGATTTTGTCTCTTTTAGGTTTCCGACTTCTCTTCTTAGATATTTCATTTCAGCTGCCTGTACTACTGTATTCCCTACTAAGGTCCAGGTTTTGCTGCCATAGAGGAGAGTAGGACAATAAACTGTGTTGTATACTGCCATTTTTGTTGTTGTTGATAATTCTTGTTTACCTACAAATGCTTTTCCTAGATGAAGATGGTTATATATTGTCATTGCCTTGTGGATTCTCTGGCTGATTTCTCCTCTTAGTTTCCCTCTGAGTTATACATTACTCTCAAGTAATGTAGCTTTGAACTTGTTCTAAATTCTCCCTGCCTAATTTAAGATTTGGTGTTTTAGCTTCCCTAGTTACTAGCATTGTTTTGGTTTTCTTTGCATTTAATCCCATTCCTCTTTTATTTAGTTCATTATTCATCATGTTGATATTCGATTGAAGGTCACTTTCTAATTTTCCAAATAGAACTAAATCATCGGCAAATGAAAGCATTGCTACATTTATTGGTTTGAGCTTTCACATACCTACATTCAAGTTTTTTATTTTTGAGGATGCCTTTGTGATTGAATCCATAAATGTGATAAACAAAAGAGGACTTAGGATACAACCCTGTCTTACTCCTATATCTACTTCAAATTCTTCAGATGTATTTCCAGCTACTCTTACTGCACATGTTGGTTTATTGTAAAAACTTTAATGGCTTCTTTTAAATTTTGCTCTACATTGTGTTCTTTTAAGGAATGCCATAGTTCGTCCCTCCTCACACACTCACAGTGTCAAATGCCTTTTCTAAATCAATAAAACACAGGTGCAAGTCAATGTTTCTCTCAATGAATTTTTCTATCATTTGTCTAATTGTAAATACGTGGTCTTGTAACTGTACTTTTTCCTGGTCTAAATCCGCTCTGATGTTCTTCAATATGATCCTCTACTCTTTTCCTTAGTCTCATTTCCAGTATCCTGGCATACACTTCTCCTGGTACACTAAGTAGTGATATTCACTGATATCCCTCTATAGTTTGAGCATTCCATAGTGGATCATTTCTTGTGTATTGGTACTACTGTTTCCTTTTCCAGTCGTCTGGCACCTGTTTGGATTTGCATGCTTCGTGGTTTGATCCCCATGGTGGCCAGGTCCCCCCCCCGTCTATTGCTTGTATTCTTGTATTTGTCTCGTCATTGTTCCTATGGGGCTTAAATATTATTCAATGTCCTGTCTTTCACTTTCGACATGCCCCACTGTTTGTCTTTATGAATAATATTAATATAATATATTATTTTTCTCTTTTTTAGGTTTATTGACAAAAACTTTCCTGATAATAAAAAAGAAAAAGAAGAGAACCCCCGCCCAACCCTCCTCACAAGTTCATTCTAAGTTCACAAACCCATCAAGATATTATCATTCTAAGTTCACACAAACCATCAAGATATTATCATTCTAAGTTCACACAAACCCTGTATTACCATCAAGATATTATCATTTTTAGTCTTTGACAGAACATTGAGCAAAATATGCCATGGTTTACAAATTAAACTGTCTTTCTTTACGACTGTGATAAAAGATGAAGAATAACATTGGGATAAAAGAACCAAAACAAACCCAGGTTACTTACTTGAAGAAAGATGAAATTTTCCGCTGCTTGTCATCCTGTGAAAAATAAATACATACAAACCCATGCATCAGTTTTAATGTTACTCTATTGACTTTGTTACAGCAATGAAAAATAAAAATGGATGGTTAGAGAGGATAAAACTGGTGACTGAAACTGTTAGAATTGTCTAGTTTCATACTTGGATGTAAACATATAATAATAGATGAACCAAAGGTTTTAGTTAAAGTTATTTCAAAGGCCTCAGACCTATACCTGTAAAGCCAGAGTTTACATTTTCAGTTACTGTTGTGTTACTATTAAGCAGTACAGTCAAGACAAGATCATGTCCTGATAGATGGCTGGTCATCGGAAGAACACAATGTCCAAGCTGCAACTCATACAAATTCTTATCTTGGTGCAGTCGGGAAATGTTTTTTCCCAAGGACACAAAATCCAACTCTGTACAACTAGGATATGAATCCACAATCTTATTATCTCCAAACACACCATTTAAACTTAAATCACCAATTACAATTCCACGCACAGGAAACCACCCCCCCCGAAAAAAAAACCACAACCCAAAAAGTCTGGAAGGAATTCAAATTTGATATTCTCTGATGATGTTGCAAATATAATGAGTGTCTGAGACTGTCACTCTGAAATGGAATTTGTTAAATTTAATTTTTGAACTTTATTGGCTTCTCAACGTTTTGATTCTCCAAATAAAGTCTGAAGGCAGCCTGAAGGAATTAAAAACTACTGTAATGTTCAACTTTTCTTTTTGAGTAATAAATATAATACGCAATTAATTTTTACCGTATTTGATTTTTCAGCACCAGTCCGCTTATTCTGTCCCGCTTTGCCCATTTTAGGGAGCAAATGATGTTATTCAATCTGATTCTTGTTAGCATCTGGTCAAAGAAAGAAGAGTGGGCCTAAAGTGAAAACAAATCAAATCACATCGATCTAAGAGTACATACATACACATATGTATATATAATGTATCTTTAAAATATTACTTTTTATTACTTATAATCATAATTCATAAATCCTTTAACAACATACATGATGGAATAAAAAAATTTCAAAACAATTTTGTATAGATTTCAATCTACTTCTGATTTCTAAGAGCGAGAGACCTACTTATTCTAGATCCATGCTATTTCTTTGAGTGTCCTCTTTGGCTGCTTTTCCCCGAACTCAAGGCTGGTATCCAAACAAGTCAACTATTATCTTCATTTAAGAATAATAATAATAATATAATAAAGTAATGATGACAACATAATTGTATTACTGAATTATTATTGTTTGTATATTTCTCTCATTCCAGATTTTTCCAGACTCTCCTTATGTCTCTCTTTTTTCTTCTTTATTTCTTAGCCATAATGTCAATTCCAGTTCGTATCACAAACATTTTTAATAAAATTCACCCTCTATGTCATTGATGCTTTCAAAATCTATTTTAATAGCAGGAAGGACCTCAAGTCCTGACCGCTTTTGTCCCACAGGTCTGTCCCAAGGAACAGTGCCAAGTGAAAGATCCTGCCCTCTCCGACTAAGGAACAGTATAGATGATCAGTTCTGTTTGCTTTGTCTGTTAAGATTTCTTTATTTCAATCAAAGTTCTCACTTCACTCCTTGTGATCGTATTTTTGTCTTCTAGTGGTGGTCGCCCATTTACTACTTTAAATATAACATGTAGCTGCACTAATGTTAGTGTAACTGTGAATAAAGTTATTTTTTATTTTGATTTGATATACCCACATCACAACTAAGGCAAGGTGAACACATGAGTTTTGGTAGGATTTTTCATTTTGTCCAGACCGCCATGTAAGATGCCAAGGGACCTTTAATCTGCACAGAGTGTTGTGATATGCACACAGATCTCCTTTGTTATCATCTGTCTCTGATGGGACGAGTGTCGATCCACACACTAGGTGGGCGGAGGTGGGGCTTTACCTGAAATGTTTAGTATGGTATTACTATTAGCAGTGAAAAATAAAAAAATGAAATGATCCCCTTGCATGTCTGCTGTCCCCCTGTGAAAGAAACAATGTTGGTGAGGCAGGTTGGGGGGTGGGAAGGAGTATTACAGTCAGGTTCCAGCCAAGGGACATATTATAATAAAAGAGGTTTATTTTGAAGGAGAGATAAAGAGTTAGGGGCTTGGTTTATGTAGTGGATGAAGAAAGAAAGAAAAGAAAGTATGTGAGATTGCTTTCTCTCTATCTCTCTGACCGGTATGAAACTAAGACATCAGACAACAAGAGACTGACATATATCAGGATGAGACAAATATGGAAACAGACACACAGTGAGACAATTCTCAGTACCGAGTAAGACATGAGCTAGCATTACATGGGATTGAAGTCTACCTTTTGTGCCAAGCAGATGGGAACGAGGAATTTTGAGCTGTATCTATGACAGCTCTTGAAGAAAGCCTTCTTTCAGTAGGTAAGCTAATTTGTATAAAACTGCATAGAGATGCCACTACTGAATGAATCATTGTTTATTTTAAAAAAAGTAAACTTGGAATGCTTAAGTTTTAGCGTGGTATACCTGGCACACTAGACCATCCAAATCCTAAAAAAAATAAAACAATGAGGGATTCAGGTTCATGGATGGTGACAGATCTTAAAACGTCATTTAAATCAGCACTTAGCATCGACAATGGTATCAACACTGCCATTGGTATTGAACACAAAAACGACGATGTATCACCGACTAAACTCAATGAAATGACACACACTTCTTCCATTATCTCCTCCCCACTCTCATTTGCCTCCAGGACTGAGTCTGGACTCGCTGAAATTTTGGCGGTGCTAAGCCACGCCTGAAATCCCCACTCCCTCCTTATTACCGGTCTCACTAATAGTTGGTGCGCGTGGCAGTACTAAACAGTGACAATAATGCATTGAAATCAATAATAAACTACACTCTTACTTTTGTTCAGTTGCATTAGTGAAAATCATCACCTGAATCACCTGCTCTTTGTCTGGCGTTGTAGTTCTCTCAAACTCTTTATGTTTCTCGTTGCCTTTGTGTTTGTTTGGTAGATGAAGTTGCGGATCGGATGGTGGTGGAAATGGAGGGTGGTGGTTAATAGTACACTAGT
Organism: Doris montereyensis; assembly: GCA_037039925.1. Taxonomy (NCBI): domain Eukaryota; kingdom Metazoa; phylum Mollusca; class Gastropoda; order Nudibranchia; family Dorididae; genus Doris; species Doris montereyensis. Next base: position 189,617 of record JAXRKP010000120.1, read on the forward strand.
GCTACCACAGGTGGCTTTCAAAATTAGAGGCTTTAGTGCCGTAAATCCTCTTAAAATGATGTGAGACCACGCAGCTTCAATTCTGTTGATGTCGGCTCTATTATATCACTTCTGTATATGAGTCTCGATATATGATATAAGTCTGCTTATAAACCCCTCTTGAGTGTTGTACTTCAAAAAGTGATTCATCCACTTCCACCTCACCTTCTAACTTGACAGTCTCCCTGACTACCACTTGACAAATCTAACAAAATTTGCCCAGTCTACTACTGTCGATGAATAGCTCACCCTACTGTCACCATAATGAGAACCCTAAATTTTTAACGTTAAAAGGTCCTTCACCTATATGGCTCTTCTCAAAAAAGGAGTTTTTAAGACTTTAGAACAAAAATTTGTGGTTTTTGACAAAGAAGGCCGGAAAGTAAAAAGCACACGTGACACGTCTATTGCTAAGAAAGTTTGCACACACCTCCACACACAGAGAAAGTGTTGTCACTGCCAATTAAGCCAGTGTCGCTTAACCACTTGTAAAAGCCTTTATCATTCAAACCAACACAGCAAAGAAATCATTTATATTTATAAGGATTATAAAAATTAGAACACGAAACAGTAGCCAGTAGTGGGGCCCCTATTCCCGCTTGCCTGGCCCCAGGTCATCTGCCTCCTTAGATCCTACTTTAGCACCACCGCAGTGTGTTTTCCACTTCATTTACTATAGACAGCAGCGCTTATCCGGAAGCAATAATAGGGAGATGTCTGAATACACACGTGAGATTGAAAGGCCCTTCAAAACATCGCCCGCGGTGCTCTTCTATTTCTATCAATCGAGGAGCATGAGGAAGTGAGAGACGGCTAATATATTGGGACTATACTCAATTTCAGTACTTAAGAGCTGTTATCCCGTTAAAACAATGGCAGGGTCTCGATTTAGGTACTCTTTCCAGAGAGTGACTTGATTTCTCACATCTCAGCAGCAGCAAAAATGTCTCATCATGATGTTTCTTCTAACTGTATTCTGCTGTTCCTATCAAGAGTCACAAACCAAACCGGCAAGATAATAAATCTAGATCTGACTCTCTAAATCAAAATATACATGTCAAGCAGATCTAGGTTCTATCATCCTCAAACCAAATGCAGAGTTTATGAGCTAATATTATATCATTACAAGCAACACATACCTATTACCCAAATGTCCTTTGCTACGATCAGGAATATTGTTTGTTTGAAAAAGGCGCCATCCATACAGTTATCTCCTTCAAAGAAGATCGTCATGAAAATAAAAACGGCCGCTTCCTGTTAAAATATTTGTTTACTTAATATTTCGGTTATTAATACTGTTTCAAGATGACATCATCATCATCGTCATCATCAACAACAACATAAAGAAACAAAATAACACTACAGGCAAAAAATAGTCAAATATAAAAAAGACCATAACAAAACAATCCCAAAGCCACCTTAAAGCAAACAGACAACTAAACAAAAAGAACAAAAGCAATACACCACACCCCATTTCACACATACAGTGCAAGTAACACCCCCCCCCCACCACCCAAAAATAAGAAGAAGAGAGAACAAAAAATTCCCATACAACAACTGTCTGTACTCCACCAATCTGAATACATTCACAAAGTTGACGTTCGAGCATAAAAATAAATCTCAAATCCTCAAAAGACACCTAAACTATTAATCGCTATGATCCACGTTTTCCAACATCTTCAGGAGGTAATGAAAATGGAGAAAAAATATCAATGGATAAAGAGATATCAATCCCGTAGGGTCTACAATTACAAATACAGATACTCTCTCTCTCTCTCTCTCTCTCTCTCTCTCTCTCTCTCTCTCTCTCTCTCTCTCTCTCTCTCTCTCTCTCTCTCTCTCTCTCTCTCTCTCTCTCTCTCTCTCTCTCTCTCTCTCTCTCTCTCTCTCTCACTTGCAAAAACAAAAGAACCCAGCCCGATGGCAGCCTAGCTGATTGATTCTAAATTCTAGTTGCAGAAACACAAATATTGAGGCCATTAAAAAATGATTGACCCGACCAATCCCATAGTGACATAGGATAGGCGGCAAAATAAGATCTGATATTATTTTCAGCCGGGGTCTACAATTAATAGCTATTATTATTTTCACCCCGGCTGAAAATAATATCAGATCTTATTTTCAGCCAATATGAGCTATTATTCTCACCCCGGCTGAAAATAATATCAGATGCTATTTTCAGCCTGGAGTGTGATGCTGAAAATAAGATCAGATCTTATTTTCAGCCGGGGTGAAAAATAATAGCTCGTATTCTCACCCCGGCTGAAAATAATGTCAGATCTTATTTTCAGCCGGTTTTGATATGTCACTATACTTATGAAAAAAGAAAACGGTGAAAATAAAACAATGAAACTATAATCTTATTTTCAGGGAGGGTGAAAATAGATACGAATAAATTCTCACCCCGGCTGGAAAATAACATCAGAGAATTTTCAGCCGGTTTTCATATGTCAGAGCCTAGTCCTTTGGAGAGAGTTTTCATTGGTCGGGTCATTGAATGTTTTTTAATGGCCCCAATATTTGTGTTTCGCACCTAGGGAATTTAGAATCAATTCAAAGAGGGACGCTGTTTTGAGTTTTGTTTCTCGTCGGTTGGAGCTCTTTGTTTGTTTTTTGCCAGAAAGAGAGAGAGATGGAAGAAAACACGGGGAGGGGAGGGAGATAGAGATAGACAGATAGATAGATAGATAGAGAGAGAGAGAGAGAGAGAGAGAGAGAGAGAGAGAGAGAGAGAGAGAGAGAGAGAGAGAGAGAGAGAGAGAGAGAGAGAGAGAGAAGAGAAAGAGAGAGAGAGAGAGAGAGAGAGAGAGAGAGAGAGAGAGAGAGAGAGAGAGAGAGAGAGAGAGAGAGAGAGAGAGAGAGAGAGAGAGAGAGAGAGAGAGAGAGAGAGAGAGAGAGAGAGAGAGAGAGAGAGAGACAGACAGGGGCCTTTCACAGACAACGAGAGTGAGAGAAGACACAGACACATGATATTTAAACAACAGTGTACAATTTTCAAGATAAAATGGATAAGAGAGCCATGGAAAAACATGTCAGTATAGTCAGTTCTCAAAACCTCAAAAGAGAATCAAAAACTTTCTTACAAGTACAAAGAGCATTAAAAATATACATGTACTTTGAAGTAATTTATAATAAAGAAAACGTAAAAACAAAAAAGAAAGATTGTATCACTAAAAATATGCAATCAACATTTGAAAAAAAACCTCAAGGAGATCAAAAGAGAAAGTTCGGCAACAAAAGAAAGACGAAAAACAAAACAAAACCTACACTGGGATAAGAAGGTAGGGCCTACATCAACATTTCGCTGACAGGTGAGATAAAAAAAATAAATGCCAGTCACAAGAGATCCCCCTCCTTTGGACGTTTCTGTAAGTAAACCCCCTTTTCATGTCCAAGTGAGTAGAAATTGAACAAAATGAAAGTGTACAAGTGTGATGGGGAACTTTGAAGTAATTTATAAGAAAACATAAAAAAACAATGCATATCTGTCGCCTCAATGGGAACACAAGCAAGGAGATCACGGGATGAAAACCCGAAGTCTGGTGTCAAAATAGAAAGAAACATCATTTTTCTACATGATATCGAAAGATTACCATTATATGCGCGATTGTCACGCTATGCCAGCTTTTAGATACAACACATGTGACTCCTTTGTTAGAACAAAACAAGCCTGAGGGAAGCTCGGCCAGCCGTCAGCTCTCGCTGTATCGACCAAGTCATATCGAAATTTCCAGCAAGTCAGACCTCGACCCAAAGTTGGCATGTTGAGTGTTATGTAAGAATACCCATAATTTGAAATTTTCAAACGTGTAAAATTGTTAAAAATGTAGATACAATGATAATTTTGGTATCAAAATGCTTGAAATTAAAATATCTATGCATGCAAACTGATGAAAACAACAAATTATGGAATTAAAAAATCAGTTTGGAGTACCTACTATGATAATTGATAACCCAGAGTGTGATCAAATGAATTGCACTTCTCAAGATTTGGAAAGACCGATACATAAAAAACTTCAAGAGGACCAAAAAGAAAGTTCGGCAAAAAAAGAAAGAGAGAGCAAAAGACAATAAATCATTATAGGTACAGAGAAAAACCTCACAGAGAATAAAGGGAAAGAAAGTTCTTGACAGAAGAAAAAACAGGGGCTTTTTCAGTCAACAAAACCAGTGGAGTTTTTCTTTTAAAGAACTGGAATATATAACCAACACACTGAAACATGTCAGTATAGTCAGTTTCAAACATCGATCGCAACGAACCAAAATTTTCAAGATGGGGAACCCCTTCATGTCTTTATGTCCTTGAAAACAAAAAACAATGTATAACCACAGTGATAAAATAAATTTTGATCCTCTCAATTCAAGATTTGGTCTAGAAAAAAAAAACCTCAAGAGAATCAAAAAGAAAGTTCAACAAAAAGAAAAACTTCCCAACATTTATATATTTAAAAACGAAAACAAAACAAACCCCACACTGGGATAAAATAGGGTCATCAACATTTCGCTGTGCCAGGTGAGATAGACATGTTTTGTATCCCTTTTCTTGGTCTAAAATGTGTCCCAAAAGTTAACAAATGGAAGGTCATTTTAAAGAGGATAGCATAAGATTCACGGGATGTTTCTGTCGCCTCAATGGGAACACAACAAGGAGATGAAAATGAAACATGATTTTTTCTACATGATATCGAAAGAATCATTAAATTGTCACGCTATGCCAGCCTTTTTAGATTGTTCTTAGAACAAACAAGCTGAGGGGAAGCTCAGCCGTCAATCGACCAAGTTGAAATTTTTTCATGTTGAGATATGTAAGAATACCTACAAATTTGAAATCTTCAAAGAGAATGTTTAGACAATGATAATTTTGAATCAAAATTTGAAATTAAAAATATCTATGCATGCAAACTGGCCTGAAACAACCCGTGGAATTTAAAAATCTCCTCATGATTTGATCGGCAAATGAAACAGGAAGAATCAACAGAAAAATCAAGAGGACCAGCAGAATCAGCAAGGAAAAAGGTGGCAAAACACAATAAATCATTATAGGTACATAAAAAACTTATGCGAATAAAAGATTATTTGATCAACACACTGAAAATGGTGCACATTTCAAAATCGCATCCACATTAACAACAACTTCCAAGCTGAACAAAAAATGGTAATGAAAATCTGGTCTAAAAATAAAAATCAGGGACAAGGGGTTTCATCATTTAAGTGAAAGGAAAGATGGGACTGATGACATGGGACTGCATTAATCATCGACGTTGTTCTTCACTCAAACTGAAATTTGATGAATTCCTCCAACTCATTCAGTTTCTGCTGGAATGTTCCTTTTCTGGAACTTTTAACACCTAATCAAAATATTATGTTGTTTTCGGCCTAAATGAAAGAAGAAGAGAAAATGAACCAAGATTATTTGATGAAACATCCACAGACACAGGGTTAAAATCAGTATCATCAGGACAGGGGTATCATCTGTAGGAAAGGAAACAGGGGAGCATCATCGACGTTGGACCAACTGGGGAATCTCCAATCATTCAGTTTCTGCTGAGTTAACACCTAAAAGGAAATCAGGGAAGAGAATCAGGAAGAGAATCAGTAAAAGGTGGACAAACTTCAGGTGCAGTCTTCTTAAATCGATCAAGAATTTGGTCCAGATCAAAAGGAGGCAGATGAAGAAGGGTGCGGACAAAGAAAATATGTCGGCATGAAACTTTCATGTGTCCATATGTGACAAGTACAGCTGGTAGCTGATGTCCTATGTTGTCTGTCTCTGTATGTGACCGTGAAATGGTTGTCTGCATCACCTACAGCTGCATACTGGATGGTTTTGGAGAGAGACAGTTCCTGATTGACTAGCTCTGCTCCAAAGCGCGTCAGGGAGGCCGTGATCTGTTTAGAAACAGCGTCTCTGTCCCTGTGATTGTACACCTCTGCATTGCCTTTCACAACCTGCAATCGCTGCTGCTCTGTAATTTTTGAATCATCAAATGAAATGAGGGAGGACAGAACAGAAGAAAGAGAGAGCTTTTCATTAATAAACTTTTTAATCTTTGAGTGATAGCTCTCAAGGGTGTTCGTCGTCGTCGCATGAAACCGAATTACGGTGATGTTGCAGCAGGCTGCCCACAAATGCCACTTGGACCACCAGTGGCCCACGAAATAGTCTACAACAGATTGGGGAACTATGTCGCAAATACTACTTTTAATCTCCTGAAACTCCTCCTCGGACTCGGTAGTCACCTGGCTCATGAAGGCGTCCAGGACAACCTTCACCGCCTCCCTATCATTTAATTCCTTCTTCAGATGTCGTTTCACAGCCTGCGATATGTGGAAATGGCAGAGATTGATCGACACATCAGGGAAGACTGAACCTATGGCAGAAATTTCCGCCATGTCTTTGTCCACAATGAAGCAACTAGCTTCAGCGGAGTTAAATTGTGAAGCAAAGACACGGAGACAATGTTTCATGATGTGTTGGTCTTCCTTTGCCAGGAACGCGTGAAAAACTGGCAGTCCACGTCCTTCTCTGTCAATCACCATGATGGTGAGCAAAGGATAAAGGTAATTGTTAACCTTGTAAGTGCAATTCATCACCAAACACCCTGGATAGTTAGTTAAAAGAACTAACTTCATGTTGGCTGTCATAAAAGTGACAAAACGAAACTTACCATTTTCATCCCGGCCCACTTCCCCATGACCCCCCCCCCCCCAAGAAATCAAATCCCTAATAACACCCTCACATTTCACATCATCCCTCCTTCCGTTTCCTTCCCCACACCAAGTTTGTGTTGTAAATTGTAGACATCTTGTCTAAACACCACTCCTGCGTGCCTCTGTTCAAGGATGTCCCTTTGTTCTGTCTTTTTCATAGTTAGCGATGCCAAGACCGTTCTATCCACTTCATCAACGAGGCAAAATAGCCGTTACACAGTGAGATGATGTTACATTTTGTCTGGTCTGAAAGTATTGAAAACTCAAATTTGAAGTTGGGAAAGGAACGACTTATTAAAAACTGAGATTCCCTTGTGATTAAACGAGCAATCGGCCTTTAAGTATTCTTCTCTCGAAAAGCAAAAACTGTTCAAAGAAAGATGTAAAAAAAAAAAATCTTTATAGACAGCTTACATTATACTGTAGGGCACTCAGTTTTATTATACAATGTTGTATATGCCCCTACTTATTCAATGTAAGAATTCAAGGTGACTGGCTTATAAAACAACATCTAAATCTAGATCTAAATTTAGACTTATAAAGAATCAATATCTCTTTTTTTGGAGCTGACATTTTAAATTGAAGAAACAAACAAACCACTTTTAAGCGTACAATCTTGTCGCATGTATTTCATTGAATGTTTCAATTAGATCTACTACTTTCATACGTAGAGTCACGTATTTCAATAAACCTCAACACAGACTAAACATGGCGACGCCCTTGAGACTTTTGATGCATGAAGACGGCCGTTGGTCTGTTGAATGCAAAAGTCGAAGAACTTTGTTCATTCTCTTGCAAAGAGACACCTGCTATCGCCAGCTACATTTGTTCAGAAGCATGGAATAAATATTTAAAGGGCTCATCCTTGTCAGAGGTATATCTAGATCTAATACCGGTACAAACCTCATTGGCAACATTCATTGGATCAAATCCATAATCATCAAGTCATAATTAATGCTTGGGGAGGAGTTCCTCCGTCTAGATCTATAATCTGGTCCCAGCCATACTCATTATAATATTGCATGTAACATGTAAAATAGATATCATGTGTGACATATATGAACATTGCAGTATGTCTTCTTATACTTAAATATTATGATCCTATCCCCAGGAATGAAATCTCTTCTCAACTTATTTATATATATATAAGGCTTGTATTTATAAACTATAACAATACAATACATGTATACTATAAAAACTAGATCTACGGTATACTTACGTGTGTCCGCCTAAAATCCCGTCCTGGGAGATGGAAACAGCAGGTTCTTAGACAGACTGGGTTCTAAGGTGAACTCGGACATGCTTTGTGTTTTTGCTTCATTCATTATAACATTATTCATGATATATTATATTTATAATTGGAAGGACTTCCATCTAGTCAGGGTACCACCCAAGGGACATAATAAAGTGGTTTATTTTGAAGGGGTTAGAGGGGGCAGGGTGAAGAAAGTCAATGTGAAAACAAGAGGGACTGACATACCGGAGAGAAAGAAAAATAAATGTGTCTTCCAGTACAGTGTAGACATGGGTGGGAAAGGGTAGTGCCAGGAAAAAGGCAATTGTAATAATACTAGTATTAGATTTAGATCTAGATTATGGTTTTATTGAAGAAGAAAGAAAGAGGGGTTGGGACGATTGCTAATATAATGGGGATTTCTACTAAAAGTACTGGGGAAGGGGGTGGGTAGAATGTAGATGTTTTATGTTACAGTCAATTAAAAAATTGAGCCCTAGATCTAGTTTAAAGTTTTTGAACCTGAGAAAAAAAGAGAGAGAGACTGACCGGGACCGGGGGTGTTTAAAAATAGAACAGAGGAAGATTTAGAATTGGCAGAGCCATTTAGTTCTAGAAAACCTTGTTTACCTCATTTTCTTCTCCGTAGAGTGATGTGTAAGTAACTGTGCGTGTGCTTTAGCTATGATAATGTTACTCTTTTAAAATATATTTGATTCATTTTTTCGACTTAAGGGAGATAATTTAAAAAAAATTGTTTTGTCGTTTTTTGCACTGTTTGCATGTTTTGTGAAATAATAGGGGTATCAGCTATCGAAGAAGAAAAATTCAGAAATGTGTAGAAAATGCTAAAATACTGTTAATCCAAAGTGAAACATTAAAGAATTGTGTAATCACTATTCATTTCATTGAGATGTACTAGAAAGCCATTCACTTACGATTTGAATTGCAATGCATTGACTTGGAAATATTTACGCTGTTATCTGTTTCTGGCATCGTCGGGAGAGTATTTAATTTCTTAGGTAGGATTTTTTCTGTTGAGGTAGGAAATTTTCAGTTGACTTTTTGCTGGACACCCTGTAGGTGGACCGGATTCTTAGGCCGACACCACTGTACAAGCTCTCAGCCAGTGGCAACATTTTTAATCTTACGCTCAACCCAGTAACTTGAAGGAGATGTTTATGTTTATATGCTTTGATTCCAAAGGAAATTTTTGTTTTATGTTGTTTGTATTCTGCTGACCGTGTGAATTTGATTATGCTGCATTAAAAATTGTAACTTATTTTCATTTGTTTCAGTTGTCTTTAAGTGAACTTGCTGTTCAAATTCACGAGCAGTTAGACAAGACCGAAAAGTCTCTTGTGTGGATATGAGTGTCTTGGTTCATCAGTTTCAAGATCTTGATGGAGATGAAGAGGAGGCTGAATTCATGGAAGAAATTCTTGCAAGGTACTGTTATAGACAAAAACTTACTATGTATATTATATGGAAGTCATTTGAATAATTTATTTATTTAAATATAAATTTAGGTATAACACAATGATATAGATGACATGATATGTCGCAAGGAAGATGTTAGATGCTCTGTGCGATCCATGGTATCCTTTAACAGTTTAAAAAGATTTGCTTTGCCATAACTTTTCAAGCTTGATGCACGAAATTCACTACCATGGGGCTCACTTACATCGCCCCTGTTGCAGCGGCAACCTTTTTCAATGGGGACTTTAAAATCCTCAATTTCTGCTGTATTTATGAGTTATGATCATGGGCATGTACCATTACCTTTTCGCTCTCTGCAAATTTGTGTCCTTCTCCTTGTCTCAACTTCATAGATTATTATAATTTTCTTCTCAAGTGAAGAGCGCTTTCTTCTTCTTTTGAATTTGCTGGAAAATGTGATTATGTCTAGCTGGCTTTCATTTTCACTAGATACTGTATATATATAGCCCTGATGTGTCAAATTCATAAAGGACACATGCTGTATTGTACATATTATGCAAAGGAGATGAATTTAACGAGTGATATCCCTGTGTTGAAAGGAAAGCTGAACCATTTTGAGCATTGAACATTATTTATTAATTTCCTTGATTTCAGTCATCATGTTTTCAGCCCGAATATAGTGTTACACTTCACAGTTCATGTTCACACATTTTCACGTGCACACGTTTAAATTGGTGATAAGCTGTTGATGACTCATTCCATCGCAGATTGAGGGAAAAGCTGTGTTTGTAAATGTTGGTCCTTATGTGGGTTGATGAATTTTTGCTGGTGATGATTTCTTGTTGAGCGAGTATATTCACGTTGAGAAAAATAAGTCGGGACGTTGATTTCTGTGTTTGCAGATAAGCTGTTGGATTGGCAGGGCATTCTAGATGGTTTGAGGGAAAAGCTGTGCTTGTAAATTGTACATGTGTCTGTGTTTATTATGGTTTCCAGAGAAGACCAGTTAAGTTCCTGTAATGCTTGAGTCACGCATCTTGTTCTCTTTGACCAGCATTTTTTACAACTCCCTGTCTGTCTTTACTACTTTTTCAATTTGGTCAATTTGGTATTGGTGGTGTGGATCCCATGCAGCACTAGCGCATTTTGCCTAACAAGCATGCCTGAGATTTAATTTGCATGGGGCATTGACGCATTTGGATAAACCCAAGGCATCTATTTGCTTTGATGTGATTTCATTTATATGATCATCCCATTGGAGTTTGTTGTTGAGATCAGATATGGTATTTTGAACGTGTTCCAGATGCCAGTGAAAATTCAATCATGAGATCAATGGGACTTGAACTGTCCTTTTCTTGAATGAAATAATAGTAGCATTTGTACTTGATAAAATAAATTCTTCAAGTTCAAGTAGCATGTTCAAATATTCATAGAGATATAATATATATATATATATATCTATATATATATATATATATATATATATATATATATATATATATATATATATATATATATATATATATATGTGTATATAATTTTTTAAATATATATATATATATATGTATTTGATTAATTAATAACCTTCATAGATAATGTGAAATTTGAACTATTTTTTAAAACGTTTGGTTGTTAAGTAAGGTAAAAATTCATTACGATCTGTTAGTGTTTGTCTTTCCCTTACTCCACTTTACTTATTTTATTGCAGCACCAATGTCTTCCTCTTTTTTTTCTCTTCTTTCCAGATATAATCGATGCCAAGATAGTTTTCCTCCGAATGCATCTATCAGCCATGCCATTGTACGCAACTACATCCAGGTTGGTCTGGCTGATCGTCTACTGCACTTACTGACTGATCGTCTTACTTACGGCATTTTACCAAATGCTTTCACCCTCAACTTACTCATGGATACATTTATAAAACAGGAAAACTATGCACAAGCTTCTAAAATAGCTTACTGTTCCACTGTGCAAGAGGATTTCTCAAACCGCATTAACGCTCTTCTCGCACTTGAATCTGTCACGCAGCACTTGAGTAGAAGTAACGTAGATGACTTATCACCTCCTCCCAAGGAGGCATCGGATGGCGAGGAGGACTGGATCAAAGTTGGTTACATCCGCTACCCTTTTTACGATGATCACTTTGACATAAAAGATGAACGATTCCTCTTGGGTAAAACTATGATGATGTTAGGCAGTGCTCAAGATTTGGCGTTTCTAGTCAAATACAAACGAAGTCTCAAACTCATTGGGGCTGGGCTATATCACAAGTTTGATCAAGGTCTCTCACAGTTAAAAGATTTGGTCAAGTCTTCTGATCTGAATGTATCTCAAGAGGCCCTTGATTATTTTTCTGAAAGTTTGAATAAAGTTGAATCAATGCGATGCGGATGAACCTGAAGTTGAAATGGCTCTACGGACAATTGATGATGAGATTCATAGACTGTTGCCAACACATGAAGAGAAAGATCAATTTCTGGTAACTTTTCGGAAAGCTCAGAGAAGAATTAGTTTCAAGGGAAAGTGTGTTGATGACTTTAATTTGCAAAAGGCTGTTCACGAATTTGTTCTGTTAAATGTTGAGAAACATGAATCATCAGACATTGATCTGCAGTTGTCCGTCTTTGATTCCTGGCTAAGCAGAGAGATACAGATGTGGAAAACAGTTGTATGAATTGAAAAAAAGCTACCAGAATTGAGGAAATGAAACGGCAGCTGCAAGATTTACAAGAAAAGGAGGAAGTGCTGAACTACTTTGATATGGAAGAAGAAGTTCGACTGAAATTCATGGAAGATGAAAAAGACTCGGGATCCAAGACTAACCATAGCAAAATGTGAATGACTTTGACATCGTATAAAGAAAATCGAATGCTGAGCTATTTTTGTGTGATAAGTGGGTGTCTAAAGTAAAGTGCTGACTGATTTTGTATGTTGTGATGATTATTTTGATGAAAGACAATTTTATAGGACAATTAAGTAATGTTAATATTGTCAATAAAATGTTGATGATTGCGACATATTGTAAGATCTTCCTTTTTTTTTTGTACAGTAATTAATGTTTGAATGTCAGCTTAGCCATAACATTAAATAATAACAACAGTGGACTGGGCTATCTTGTTAGCATGTAATCATTGGTTCAAGTAAGATCTTACCATTTATGTGACTTGATTTACCCACATCCACAACTAAGGTGATCTCAGTGTTTTTGGTAGGATTTTTAATTTTGCCCCGACTGCCCTGTTAACAGCGAAGGGATCTTTAACGTGCACAGACTGTTGTGCTCTGCACATGGGGCCTCCTTTTGATTGTCCGTCTCTGGTCGATCCATCTACCAGGACCAGGGGTGAACAGTTTGCTTGAAGTTGAAGGAAATCTAGAAAATTGTTCACCCGGTGGCGGGGCTCAAACCCACTACCTTTTGGTTGAGAGCCAACACCTTACCCCTGCATTACAGAGTCCCCAATCTTACCATAGATGGATACAGGATAGAATAATAATTTAATAAGATGCGTGTCTAATGTAGATACGTTGGTCTAGAGGTCTCTCTCTCTCTCTCTCTCTCTCTCTCTCTCTCTCTCTCTCTCTCTCTCTCTCTCTCTCTCTCTCTCTCTCTCTATCTCTTCTCTCTCTCTCTCTCTCTCTCTCTCTCTCTCTCTCTCTCTCTCTCTCTCTCTCGCTTTCATTTTCCCTGAATAAAGTTTTCTTAATTCATACAGAGATCACCACATATGGTGGACAGATTAAACTGCAATGAAGCAAACTCTCTCTTAATCTTATGTACACACACACACACACTCTCACCCAAACACACGGAAAAGAAGAGAAAAATAAAGAAGACAGTAATCAGATTGATATATTTGTGTATAATGTATCGTCAGTGAAACTGTCATTGTCATTGAAACGCGTAAGTCCAGGATCTATGGAATATGATATTTGCCCTTTAAATAATCAAATACATGCTTACTTTGTGTCCTTTTAAACACTGGAGGCTTTGAACCAATAGAAAAGCTCATTTTACACACACGATCGAAACAGATTTTCATTTGTCTGACAAAAAGCATACCACCATCATATAGTCCATAGTGCTTGATTATTATTTACGTTTTTGCTTCTCTTGAAACATTACGACAGACACATTAACGCATTTAGTCAGTTACAACCTCTAGTCGAATTGAAGCTTGAGATTAGCATTACAATAAACATGTATAATAGTATAAGCAACAGCTTCCTCAAATAAAATTTAGATATAAAATTCACTTTAAACATTCCAATCATCCACACACACACACGCGCTGCCAAAATGTTTCAACAGCGAAGTTGGAATTGCCGGAGGACATTATGAGTACATGTCCAGTATGTTTGATAAAATTGTGGCCGTTTCTGATTACTTAATAAGTTTAACAGAATCACAACAATGATATAAAACTTTTGACCAATGACAACTACATCCAAAGAAATTTTGTTTGATAGTTTTCTTTGTCACAATGCCCGACATGGTGACAAACAACAGCCAACAACGAAAAAAACCCATTGTGCAAGACATTTAGGACGTAAATTTGTTAAGCGGCAAACCCGATCATCATCATCATCATCATCATCATCAATGCCTCTCACCCTTTTTGAAGGGTATAGGTCACGACAACTACAAGCGAATTCCACCTTCCTGTGTCTTGGACTATCCTCCCACTTCCACTTCCATGCTAGCCCCATATGATTTGCAGTATTGTGAGCCACATCTCTCATATTCATATGTCTTTGTTACCGCATCTTTTCCATGTCTCCTGTGGCCTTTCCTGCCTCGAGTTCCTTGTGTGGGTTCCCTTGCAATTAATGCAATGGAGGGAATCGGTAGTCCACAGGCAAGGTGTTGGCTCTCTCAACCAAAAGGTCGTGGATTCAAGCCCCGCTGAAGGTTGAAAAAGTTTTTTTTCGAATAAAATCTTCCCTCCCTGGTCCAGGTAGGTGGATCGACATCAAGTCCCATCGGAGATGGACGATAAAAAGGAGGTCTGTGTGCAGATCACAACACTTTGTGCACGTTAACGATCCTTTGGCTGTTTACTAGGCAGTCCGGCAAGAACAAAAAATTCTACCAGAAACCTCCGAGATCAACATAGTTGCGAATGTGGGTAAATCAAATCAAGCAACAAAAAAACCCCCATTGCAATGCCTGTCTGGTGGTGTCGCTACTTGCTTTGTTAGTGTCTCCTATCCATCGCCACTTCTGGAGTCCTGTCCTACTGTCTAGCTCCTCTCTATCGATATGTGTCCTGGTCTTGCCGAAAGGACATAATTTCTTACTTTGTCTTGTTATTTGATTGTAAAGATACTTTTGATTCATCAGTTGATGAAGGTCTAGACTGCTTCACATTGATGTGTAGGGCAGCTATCTGGTCCACACATGATCTATTCTTTCGAAATCCCCGTCTGGTTGCCTCGAAGCTTGTCATCTACTGCTTGAGGCTTGTTTCATTCTCTCCAAGATTATTCTGTTAAAAAACCTTACCTGGTATGGACAAGAGTGATATATCTGCAGTTACAGTTGCTCAGATTTCCCTTCTTTGGCAGCTTGATCAGGTGTCATTCCTTCCATTCTCTGGATATTTCCCCTCCCTTCCAGACCTTTCCAAATAGGACATGCAGCATGTTCACTGATGTTTCTGTGTCTGCTGTAAGGGCGTCTGGTGGTATGTGGGGTCCAGCAGCCTTGTTTGTCTTGAGCATTTTTATTGCTGTCGCTATTTCCTTTTTTTGTGGGTAGTTCCACGCTTATTGGAAGATCCTTTCTAGCTGGAAGGATGTCTGGTTGATTGTCTGGGTGTTGTCTGTTCACAAGCTGGTTAAAGCGCTCACGCTATCGATTTAGTTGTTTAATGTTTGACTGGGTCGATGAAAGTATTTCTCTCCTTATCCTTCACCGCAAGGGTTGGCTTGCTAAATTTGCTTGAGAGAATATTGGTTGCTTGGTAAACAATTCTCAAATGTTCATCAGCTGCTCTATCTTTTATGTTAAGCTTTCAATGTAGCTATTCTTGTCCTTCTTTGTGTAGTTCTTTACATACCTGGTCGCTCTGGAATTCTCTTCCTGTGCAGTTAGTTTTTCCAGCGGTTGTGGCAGTCACTAGCTTTTTGCTTTCAGTCCCCTCCGTGTAATTATCTTGTTAAGAGAATCATGTGACTGAAATCCATTCCTTAAATTTGTTGATATTTGGGTCCAAGTACGTTGTGTCAGGTTGAATTAATTATAGCTTCTTTTATCTTGTCCCAGTTGTCGATTATCTCACAGTCACACTCTTTCAGATCTTGAAATCTATTTGTCAGTTTCCTTTGAGTTCGTTCCTCTTTGCATGGTCCTTCAGGAGACTGACTTGGTACTTCTGCGGCATCCGGTGTTTCCCTGTGCAATATCTTCTCAATTTTAACCTCAACTGTCCAATGATCAGGTTGTAGTCCGATAGAGCACCTGCTCCTCTCAATACTCTGACGTCTTCCAGTGAGCATCTAAACTTTCGGGAAAGGCAGAAGTCGATCTGGTTCTCTGTCCTACCATCTGGTGAGACCTATGTTGCCTTGTGGATCCTCTTGTGTGGGAAGACTGTTCAACCTATGTCTATGCTGTTGAATGCACAGAAGGTTTGAAGCCTTTCTCCGTTGTCCAAGTCCATGTCTGCCCATGATGCCCTCATAATTTTTGTTTTTTTTAACCTACCTTGGCATCTATATCTCTCATGGCAATGTTGATATCCTTACGCGGAAGCTTGTCGACCACACTCTGTAATCGGTTGTAGGTGTTGTCCTTGTCTTCGTCTGTAGCATGGTTGGTCGGAGCGTATACTTGTATGGTGGCATGGTTGGTTGGAGCGTATACTTGTATGGTAACATGGTTGGTTGGAGCGTATACTTGTATGGTAGCATGGTTGGTTGGAGCATATACTTGTATTGTGACATGGTTGGTTGGAGCATATACTTGTATGGTAGCATGGTTGGTTGGAGCGTATACTTGTATTGTGACATGGTTGGTTGGAGCGTATACTTGTATGGTAACATGGTTGGTTGGAGCGTATACTTGTATGGTAGCATGGTTGGTTGGAGCGTATACTTGTATGGTAGCATGGTTGGTTGGAGCGTATACTTGTATGGTAGCATGGTTGGTTGGAGCGTATACTTGTATGGTATGGTTGGTTGGAGCGTATACTTGTATGGTAGCATGGTTGGTTGGAGCGTATACTTGTATGGTAGCATGGTTGGTTGGAGCGTATACTTGTATGGTAACATGGTTGGTTGGAGCATATACTTGTATGGTAGCATGGTTGGTTGGATGGTTGTATGGTTGGTTACTTGTATGGTAGCATGGTTGGTTGGAGCGTATACTTGTATGGTAGCATGGTTGGTTGGAGCGTACACTTGTATGGTAGCATGGTTGGTTGGAGCATATACCTGTGTGATCTTCTTACCTCTTTCCCTTTTCCTGGTTTCTTTCCTTGTTCCGAAGGGGCCCATACTTGTTTTCTTGTCCGTGCGCTTCTCATCCTCTGAATGTTTTCTGTGCTGCCTTGTTTACAATTATTTCAACTTCTTTATTGTGTAGTCCATTACTGTTTTTTTTTTCTGGAGACAATGAACATTTCTCCTTTCACGCGCTTCTATCCAGTCTGGTTTAAGTAGGTCTCGCTGATTCTTATCATGTGTAGAGTAGACGAAACCTGTGCCATCTCTCGAAGTATTTGTTCCTTTTTTCCAGTCTCATGCAACGTCCTACCGTTCCACGAGTCAATCCGGAGAGTAGTCTTGGTTGGTGGTGGAGGGATCCGCTCAGTAGCTTCCTTTCGACTTTGGCTGTTGGTCATTATTCCTTCTCCGTTTGAAAAAAAGGCTCCACTATCAGACAAGGAGACAATTTGTTGTATTATAGGAGGAGGTTGTTACTGTTAGCCCTCGACCTAACCCTCAACCTGGAGGACCAGGTGACTACGTGTGGGGAGTCATTACCTGGTTCCCCATTTAATCGCCTCGGACGACACACTGGTATCACGTCAGCCCTATTCTTCTCAATGCCGCGAGCTGCACGGCTGAAGCGGTAAACTAAGGACTAGATCTAACGAGTTATGCGTTACAGCTTTAAAAGAAACAAGATATTCATGACATTTAAAAAAAGAAAACAAAATAAATTCCACGGTCTTACAATTTCATTTCATGATGTTTTCGAAGTGATCTCCATTGAGTTCTAAACAAAGGTTCAACCGCTTTACGAAATTCCCCATCGTGAACTGACACATTTCTGTTGTCACCTTCCGCATAACGCGCTTGAATTCTTACTTTAACAAGTCACAAATTGTTGCGGGGAAACGTTCATAAACCTTGATTTTTAGATATTCCCACAAGAAAAAAACCCAAAGGGTAAAGGTCTGGTGAATATGTCGACCAGTTGTGATTCGTCCGCCTTGAGATAAAAATAATTCGGTCAGCAAACACTATGTTGTGCAAAAGGGCCAGGGTGGCTGTTGCTACACAGGGTTGATTTGATTTGATTTGATTTACCCACATCTACAAATAAGGTGATCTCGGGAGTTTTGGTAGGATTTTAAATTGTACTTGGACTGCCAAGTAAACAGCCAAGGGATCTTTAACGTGCACAGAGTGTTGTGATCTGCACAAGGGATCTTTAACGTGCACAGAGTGTTATGATCTACACAAGGGATCTTTAACGTGCACAGAGTGTTGTAATCTACACAAGGGATCTTTAACGTGCACAGAGTGTTATGATCTACACAAGGGATCTTTAACGTGCACAGAGTGTTATGATCTGCACAAGGGATCTTTAACGTGCACAGAGTGTTATGATCTACACAAGGGATCTTTAACGTGCACAGAGTGTTATGATCTGCACAAGGGATCTTTAACGTGCACAGAGTGTTATGATCTGCACAAGGGATCTTTAACGTGCACAGAGTGTTATGATCTACACAAGGGATCTTTAACGTGCACAGAGTGTTATGATCTGCACAAGGGATCTTTAACGTGCACAGAGTGTTGTGATCTACACAAGGGATCTTTAACGTGCACAGAGTGTTGTGATATGCACAAGGGATCTTTAACGTACACAGAGTGTTATGATCTGCACAAGGGATCTTTAACGTGCACAGAGTGTTATGATCTGCACAAGGGATCTTTAACGTGCACAGAGTGTTGTAATCTACACAAGGGATCTTTAACGTGCACAGAGTGTTCTAATCTACACAAGGGATCTTTAACGTGCACAAAGTGTTATGATCTACACAAGGGATCTTTAACGTGCACAGAGTGTTATGATCTGCACAAGGGATCTTTAACGTGCACAGAGTGTTGTGATCTACACAAGGGATCTTTAACGTGCACAGAGTGTTGTGATATGCACAAGGGATCTTTAACGTGCACAGAGTGTTATGATCTGCACAAGGGATCTTTAACGTGCACAGAGTGTTATGATCTACACAAAGGATCTTTAACGTGCACAGAGTGTTGTGATCTACACAAGGGATCTTTAACGTGCACAGAGTGTTATGATCTGCACAAGGGATCTTTAACGTGCACAGAGTGTTAAGATCTGCACAAGGGATCTTTAACGTGCACAGAGTGTTGTAATCTGCACAAGGGATCTTTAACGTGCACAGAGTGTTATGATCTGCACAAGGGATCTTTAACGTGCACAGAGTGTTATGATCTACACAAGGGATCTTTTTAACAAGGATCTTTAACGTACACAGAGTGTTGTGATCTACACAAGGGATCTTTAACGTACACAGAGTGTTGTGATCTACACAAGGGATCTTTAACGTGCACAGAGTGTTGTGATCTACACAAGGGATCTTTAACGTGCACAGAGTGTTATGATCTACACAAGGGATCTTTAACGTGCACAGAGTGTTATGATCTGCACAAGGGATCTTTAACGTGCACAGAGTGTTATGATCTACACAATGGATCTTTAACGTGCACAGAGTGTTGTGATATGCACAGGGGATCTTTAACGTACACAGAGTGTTGTGATCTGCACAAGGGATCTTTAACGTGCACAGAGTGTTATGATCTGCACAAGGGATCTTTAACGTGCACAGAGTGTTGTGATCTACACAAGGGATCTTTAACGTGCACAGAGTGTTGTGATCTACACAAGGGATCTTTAACGTGCACAGAGTGTTATGATCTGCACAAGGGATCTTTAACGTGCACAGAGTGTTATGATCTGCACAAGGGATCTTTAACGTGCACAGAGTGTTGTGATCTGCACACCTTCTATCGCCCGACTCCGATACGAGTTGGTGTCAATCCACCTACCTGGACCGAGGGGGCATATTTTGCTCGAATAAACTTGAGAACATATTTCAATCATTGGCGGGGCTCGAACCTACTATCATTTGATTGAGAGGCCTACACGTTGCCACTGGACTACCGAGGGAGTTGTACCATATTGCTGGAACTGAACACATTCTATGTTGCAAATCAACGCCTTTTTCTCTTCAGTCTAGTCGTATTAGCAACAGGTCTTTTGATGACAGATCTATAGTATAGTTCATCTGGTCGATGGTCATTGTTTTATCGCTGTCATTTAAAAAAAAAAGGGTTAATTATTGTAGTGTCACTCAATTCATCGAACACCATACTGTGACCTTTTGCCACGCAAATGGTCGGTGCGTTACTGTACACTGTATTTGGTTTATTAAGACCCCCCGGTGAATATTGCTTCGCTTATTGATGGCACAATGGTTATGAAGGTGAAAATGGGTTTCATCGGAAAACCATACATTTGTCATGCTGAAGCCAGTCCTTGTCAAGCTTAGATTTTAGAAATAAACTAATGTGCCATGTCAAGTTGAACTGCAATGTATTGTGAAGATAAAGTTTGTGTGGTATATTGTAATTGTATGGGTTGAGGTTGAGATGCCTTTTCAACAAAGTGTGTGCATCGTATCGACTCATATGCCCCATGTATGTGATCGTCTTCAAAACAGAACGTTTTGGGTTGTAACCTACAGACGTTGCCACTTGCCGCCCATGAGATTCATTTATCATTGTTTCCTCTCTACCAGATCGACCCTTGTTTATTGCATTAAGTTCTTCATAATCTTCAAACATTTGATTTTTTCCAGGTAACCTCTGCTTGTAAGTCTCGAACTTGCAATCCATGAACTGCCAATCGTTTTCGCATTACCCAGTACCGCAGTTACACATTTTGTCTTAAATAAGTATTGGATAATTTTGTTCTTGAGATCTTCTGTCAAAGGCATTGTTGTCACTTCCAGCATACGAAAAACAGCTTGGGGAAACTTGTTAAAATAATACAAAGGAGCCACAGTGGAGTTAAGTAAAAGTTGAAAAACGACAAAAAATGACAACTTCACGTGACGTTTCAGATGTAATCCTTCATCAGACAACAGTCGAGAAATATGTAGAGCTTAACGCTTATTCAGGCATCGCACAATGTGATGTCAGAAGAAAAACAGAAAGGAAGAAGAAAGAAAAAGAGATTGAGTAGAAGTAAAAACGAAGTGAATTTATAATTTCACGTTTGAAAGGCAGCGAGCACTGTAAAAGGTGTCTGAAAATAATCTTCAATTTGAAAGAGCTCACTTGATTGTTCTTACTTTCGGTATCGGTCACATTAAGTAACAAAAGGGTAAATAGGATCTTGACCCTGTCTCATGTAAAACTCAAGGTAGATCTATTATCTAAACCGAGAAACTCACTGCATTCTAGACACATAAATTTATTCACATTCATTTAAGGGACGACATGCATTTGTTAGGAAGGACAACTCGTAAGCTCTTAAAGGTAAACGTTTTATTTTTTATTGCCCAAACGCCATGCCATCATTCACGAAGTGAAACTTGACTTTCAAATTATTATTATTCGTACAGCACTATGTGCTGTTACCAGTACAATTCTAATTTTTGAAATATAGAGTAGATGAGTCAAGGTTGACTAGATCTAGATCCCGAGTGATACCAATGATGCAATGATTTAGTTTTTGGTGAAGGAGTTCTGCAGGAATATTATTTATCACTATCATTATAAATATTGTAAAGAGGTTTATTTTGAATTGAAGGGTGAGAAAAAGTGAGAAAAAAAAGTTGGGGTTTTGTATTTTTGGGGATAGAGGAAAGAAAGAAAGAAAAATACTTGTTTTTTGGACAGAGGTGGCAGGTTTCACAAAATGGTCCATCCCCATTTCCCTCTTTTGTCAAAATTTACATTATATTTGCTCATGATACCATGTTAAAGCTTAGAACCTGAGGATTCCAGATATATGACTTTAAGAGATAGCAAAGGACTGTGAGGCGAGTAAATTAGCTTTTAAAAGTCATGTTTTTTCAGTCAAGAGGCATTACTGAAAATTCTAGGTCCAATGCCAGTGACGCAATATTATACGGCACTGCACGGATTCGTCGACAGAGGTTTTCCTGGCATTGATTTAGTTTGGGTATCTGATTTGGAGAGTTCCCTGACTTTTCCTAGTTCTCAAAGATGTGAAGTCTGTTGTGTTTCCTGACACCTTTGGCGTGGAGTTAACAGCCGGTGCCTTACCGTTGATCAGATGACTCACGCGTTTCGGATCATGGAGATGGATGAAAACCGATGCTTTTTTGTGCCGTTTTTTTGTAAAATTCTGTGATTGTATGCCTTTATACTATCCTTTTTGTTACGGGTTTATCGTGTGTGTGCCATTCTGCTGAAACCGGTGCGGTAAACTTCACGACTTATATATATAACGAATGAGGATGCGATAGTCCTCATATGTATAGTCCGATATTTGTCTATAGAGAGAGAGGGGAAAAATCGTTTTCGAAGATATCTTTTTATTCTTTAGTTGCGTCTTCGTTTGGTCCATAAGGTATTAATAATTTAATTTCTCGTCCTTTTGGTTTAATATTTACCTCTGATAGCCGTGGGCGTAGAAATTTCCAACTTTCTCGTAGCTTTTTCATGCCTTTTATGCACTAGGAGGCCTACTCCTGCTCTAGCTCTATCTTTGACATCTACTCCTCAGAAGATTAGAATATGATTTGGTCCTACATTTTCTATTCCTTGTCCTTTTTGTTTGTTTCTGTAATGGCCAAAATGTTACGTTGAATTTTTCCATTTCTTCAACTAATTCTAACTCTTTTCCATTTATTGCCCTAACATTCCATGTTCCAAAAATCACAGTCTGTGTTTGTTTCAATGTTCGTCGTTGAAAGTTCAATCCGGGTATATCATATTTGTTTCTTTGAATCAGTTTGGTTTTGTATCAGGGGATAAGCCCACTGTACCCTAGGTAGATGGTGGGGCTGCCACCTTGAGGCCCCCTACCAGGCCTTGTTATTTTCTGTCAGGGTTAACTCCCTTAGCCTTTAGTCATTCAAGACCGGCCTTCTTTGCAGCAGGTTGTTATTTTCTGTCAGGGTTAACTCCCTTAGCCTTTGGTCAATCAAGACCAGCCTGCAAGGCAGCAGGCTGTTTTCTGTCAGGGTTAACTCCCTTAGCCTTTGGTTGACCAAGACCTGCCTGCAGGAGACTCGTTGCGTGGCGGGATCATCTACTCCTCGTACAGGTGTTTACCTGTCCACTGTCCGTGTAAAGTAATCTAATTTTTATAACTGCATAGACTATAGATCTAGATGCAGTGTATTGAACAAATCATCGTTTTTTATTAACTTATAAGTGTGCAAATTCCCCGACCGGAGACACTGACCTAGATTCAACTTCCCCGCAACCCTTACATTTTCTAAGCTTCCCTGTGCTTGTGGTGGGTGGCGTTAGGAAAAGGATTCTTTTCTCTCTGTGTCACTATTATAACAGTCTATTACGACAAAATTGATAATACAAATAAAAACAAAAGCAGAAAAAACATAAAAAACATAGACAATTGAAGCAAAACGATGAAACATCTGTGTTTAAACAAAGGCAGTATAGTAGCTAAAAATACCATCAATGACGGGCTTCACAGAAAGTGGCATATTACACTAGGATCATGACTTTTAGCGTAAGAAATACGCTTAAGCAGACCAATCAGCTTTCTAGGAATAATAACCCTTAAAATAAGTAACAAAAAAATAGATTTTCCAAGACAATCTCATTGTTGAAAGAGAAGGTGTTGCCCATGGCTGAGTTTGGCCGGCTTGAACCATGGGAAGCAGTTAGCGGACGGCCATTTTCGGCCGGGTTAAACCTTAATGAATTTTTAAACAAGAAAACTTGGAATACTTTTGTGTGATATTACTTAACAAAATAATGAATATAAAACAACGAAATAACTCCCCCCCCCCTCCCTCCCCAAAAAAAAAAGAAAAGAAGATAAAACAAAACCCTGGTGTACAGTTTGTGTGTTGCTTTCCTTGCATGGCTTCTGTCCCCTGTTAAAAAAACCAATGCTGGTGAAGTTTGTACTTAAAACCAGTAGTATGCAATTGTAATCAGACTTTAAGACGCAATATGGTTGTGATAGATCTCTTCCTTATAACCGACTAGATCTGACTACATGTAGGCGTACTAAAAGTGTAAGTGTAAGTAGAATCCCAAGTACGAATACAAATTTGACCTACATTATTTAACATCCGCTAAGCTTTAGGTTTACCAAAAAAAAAACTGAACTGAAAGCACTTAAAGAATTGAAAAGAATGCATCTTAATTGCATAATTTTTGTATTGCCTTATTTTTGTTCTTTTGAGGCTTGCTCGTTTTGGAGATTTCGTACTATTTCATATATTATTAAATGTCGTTTTTACTTTTATTTGCTCTTCAGGACTCATTGACCATTTGGTCAGCCAAACCATCAACCCAAGCTTCTGCAAGGCCTCCATATGCTTATCAGCAGTGTGATGCAATATGTCTTCCCTTGGCTGCTCAAGAGGTAGAACACTTTTTTGTGCTCATCTTCATTTACCATGATGTATAACTCGTACATGAAAGCAAATTTTGCTTTTACATATGATTATTTTTTATATTGATAAACAGGTACATTTATATTATTTTATTAAGGAATATATCGCTGCTGAAACTCAGAACGCATAAGTCCACAATATATGGGATATGAGATTTCAAATGCATGATTCTTTCTTGTCTTTATAAATAATGGAGGCTGTGAACCATAGAAAAGCTCATTTTACATACGTGATTGGAATAAAGATTACCGTTTTTCTTCCAAAAAGCGTACCACAGTATTTTCAGTCCTATTCAATAATTTTTATGGCATTGTTTGTTTCTCCTGAAAAATTACATCAGGCGGTCTTCCGTGTTTAGACAGCTTCACAGACAATATCTAATTATTATTTTTTTTCTTAAAAAGTAAAAGATAATGATCATCTTTGTATGATGTATTATACAAACCCCCCAATATGAGAGAGAGTTAGGGGATGTAGTTTTTGTCACGACGTTACACTTTCATCTTGTTGACATTCGTAGAGTAGAATCTATAAGAACTATTTGACTGCAATTTTTCTCTCAATACTATAACACAAAATATTAAAATTTGTGAAACTTTTTTTTCAGTCTGAATCATTAAAGTTGATCTCTTGTTTCAGCTTATGGTGTTTATGGCTTATTATAGTAGTCTCTGGATGAAGGCTTGTTGCTATAATACATATAAATATGTTTTGATCTTACTACGTTATATTGTGACATGAGGCAGATGAGTTTTCTTTCTGTGCTGGACATTGAGAGTTATTGGGGTTATAATTTGATGTTTTATGTGGGGTTTTGAATACGGTGCAATATATTTCTATATGAGCTCTGGAGTATTTTCCTTAATTGTCAAAACTAAATGAAATGGCTTGTAATAATATATAACTGAAAGGCTCTTTCTCTACCAAATAACTTTTTATAATAAATAAGTAGGACTTGAATAAATATGTCTCGGACATGTTTGAATTTTGTCTGTAATTAAGAACTGGACTTTGACTTGACTTGTACAATGTATTATGAGGGCTCCCTGATGGATCAGTTTTAATACTTTGGCCGAATCAGTTATAAATGCCTTTTGTAGTTTTAAAACATTTTACAATGCAAAGATCCTCATACTGTCTTTTTTCCAGAGCACGTATTTAAATTACAATGTAAAATGTGTAAAATCTCCATATTTGTGTTGTTAATCTTCACAGAGACATCAGCATACAATTGCCAATGACAATACTGTACACGACATGTCCAAATGGCAAAAGTTGAAATGGAATATGGGTTTCCATGGAAAACTGGCTGTTCCAAAACGGGTGAGATATTATTGACAAGCATTATTTATTCATGTCTCTTGAGCTAAGAAGGAGGCTTTATTAGCTTAAAAAAACAAGCCCCAACCCATTTTTCTCTGAATTTAATGATGTTAATTACATTGATTTTCATACAAGCTGATAGATAATTTGACTTGTTCTTTCACTTAAGCACACATTCATATTTTCACATTCAACCTGTGATTGTATTGCATGCATACAGACATTTTACAATGCATGCATATATACACACATGCACACACACACACACACACCCTACATACGACACACTACAATGCCTTTTCACTCCTTTCTGTTTCTTTTGTTATACGCCATCAAGCAGTTTGGTGGATGAGAGACTCTCAACAAATTAATTATCCTTATTGCCATTATTATTATTATTCTATTACATACATTTACTTTGCATTTCTCTAACGTAGCCATGCTCTCTCTGTTCAGTTTTTTCATTTTAAGTTTCCAATAGGATAAAATAAGTAAAGGAGAACAGCTAATTATTTTCCATGCTTTGTTTGAAGAAATGATTCATCTTTTCCTTTTGTCTTAATGCCATAGCTCTTCGTTTGTGAATATCAATGGTTATCTTACATCAATTGTTTCATGCCAGGAATGTCATTGAAATTAGTGCTCATCAATAAATGTGTTTTTGTTGTTGTTTTTATCTCTTACAGCATCTGAAAATTTCAGGATTCAATTTGTATGTATGCTGTACAGATTTCGTTGACTTCAATGAATTTGTTAAAGGTATGTTCCATAGAATTATTTCTACGTATATTCGTAAATGTAAATACTGAAACCAGCATAGAACTATTAGAGTGGTTAAATTTGGAAGACCATGAAGTTATGAATAAAGTAATTATTTTCTCTAAAGCCACAAAAGGCCACATGTTTATTTCATATGATCAACTTGAACTTTGTACAAAAACTAAGTACACTGTACATCAGGCTGTCAAACATACATGGTCTCATCTTCAAACATTGATTGTCACTATCTTTGTGTTCCTCTCCATTTTTTACCTGACTCTTTGTTTTTCTTTCTGTAGTGTCCGACTCTGGTAAATTTCAAACACACCATTTATCTTCTTTGTTTTTGGGATTGGGATCACACTGTTAAGGAGTGAAAGTGTAATTAAAGTTCTTTCAAGGTCAGTGTCGCCCACGGGCGAGATATTTTTCCACTTTCCAAAATATGAAGCAAAACAGGTGATATTATATTGCCTTTTTGACAGGACAGTAGTTTGTCACAGGTTTTTACTGCCCAGCTGATGCAAGTATTTATTTACACCTGGGTTGAATGGAGAAATACATATTAAGTTCTTCCCAAAAAAAACACAACATGGGATCTAGCATAGCTAGGAATTGAACCCAGGACCAAGCAGTCCCTTGTCTAGCATAATAACTGCTACATTACTGCAGTGTTCGAACCCTGGCAAAGCTAGGCCCGACATTGTGTTTTTTGGGAAAGACACATAACACTCATTTTCCCCATTCAACCCAGCTGCAAATAGGTAGGAGCACTAGCTTGGGACTAAAAACTTGCGCCAGACTAGCGTCCTGTCCAGGAGGTGACTATTATCACCTGTTCCGCTTCCCGCTATAGAAACCGGGATACGGTCTATGGACCATAACGGACTTGAAGGAATTTTACTACTGCAATGTTAAGGAGTGATTAATTTCTACCTTTTCATTTTGTTTTACAGAGGCAAAGATTTCTGACACTTTCAATGGATGGTTCCTACTTCTGCAGCTTCATATGTGGTAGGTGGTATACAATAGCAATGATTTGATTTTACCCACATCCTCAACTGAGGTGATCTTGGGGTTTTTGGTAGGATTTTTACGAATTTTGCCTGAACTGCCCTGTAAATAGTCAATGGATCTTTAACGTGCATAGAGTGTTGTGATCTGCACTCGGGACCTCCTTTTTATTGTCCGTCTCCGATGGGACTAGGTGTCGATCCACTCACCTGGACCAGGGGTGGTAAATTTTACTTTTAAAAAATGAAGAAAAATGTAAAAATGAAAGATTTCTTCTCTACTGACATTCTCAAGTACCTTTGTAAAATGAAAGATTCCTTTCAATGTTAGATAACTCCTTCGTATAATAATACAATTTTATTCCTTTTATGTTGAAGGCTCATGCTGGTGAAGCTGAATCAGATAGGGAGAGAAGGAGCCTTGTTGAAGCAGTTTGCCTACCAATGCATGTGGACAGACGTTGAGCGCAGACTCAACACTTTTGGGGTAGGTTTGTCATAGTTTCTCTCTAGTGTTTGAACCCCCCCCCCCACCCCCACCTCCCCCAGAATAAACTAAGAGACTGCTATCAGCTTTTTAGGAGAAAAGATGTAACTGTGTATTGGTCCCCCAAAACTGAGTTTTTTCACAGACATGGAGAAGAAGAAGAAGAGGAAACTATGAACAGTATGGGCACAGAGGAGAGTTGATGTTCTAAAGTCAGGGATGTTGTTTTGCTTTAAATCAGTATTCAGCTGTCTTTTTTAAAGAGTGTTGTAAAATTTAAAAGATGAATGATTTTTTGAAAGAAAAACAAACCTGGGAATTATACCGCATTAATGAGTCATTTACATTTTTCTAGTGGCTCTATTTATGTGTTTCTGAAATTGATGATTTAAAATTTTTTCATATACATGTGTTTTCAACAGGAACTTCTAGGAAGCGAGAAACGGAATGCTATGAAAGATTTTCACAGCATTATGTGTTCTTCTATACTCTACTATGATGAGGTAAGTTTAAAGAGATGTTAGAAAACTTTGAATTCCCTGATGAACTCAAACACAATACTGAGACCCCAAATGTGTCTTTTTTACATTGTTTGGTTTATTTTGATGAGGATGCCCATCTATGTTTCAATATTGAAAAACTCATTCCTTGACAGTTGGACGAAGAATAAACAGGGAACAAAATTATTTATTTTCAGTGTGTTTAAGAGTACCAATATAGAACTTACATGGAGATCAGTTGATAACAAAACCCAACAAAGTTTAGATATGTAACCAGCAAAAATCTAGTCATGTTACAGAGCTTTGTACTTTTATTTGTGCTACATACAGCACAATGGATAAATCTAACTACATAATAGATTGTTTTTATTTCATGAGGTGTGCATACTAAAATGCAATGTGTATTTGCTGAGATAAATAATGATAATAATAAAATCTTTATTTTCCATTGAAGGCAATTTTTCGTTTGACTTAGTGCTTGGAAAATCGAAAAAATGGGATATACATATTGACATTGAAAATTTGAAATTGCATGTACTTCGAAAGATATCATAGGAATATGAAATACATTCAATTTCCTTGGGGTTCATAGGATTGGAACAGACGGACAGCACTGAATGTCATGTGTCGCCATTGAACAACGCTACATATGACAATGATGAATACAAACCAGGACCAAATACAACACAAAAGCCGATGAATTAGTCATCATTCAGATCCCCTGTCTAGTTTGTAGTGTGGAATGTACAAATTTGTCTCAAAGGTAGTGTGCAAGAAAAGTCCCCCATCTCACCCCACTGAAGATGAGCTTATTTTTCAACTAAGATTAAGATAAAATCTAAACCTCAAGAACGTTGCAAAAAGTGTTTTTGCATTATTTTCCGCAGCAGCTTTTCTTTTGCACATAATAAAGCATTTTCCGGGCAGTGGACAGGTAAGCACCTGTACAGGGATTAGGTGGTCCTGCCCTCCACGGGTCTCCTGATGCCTTGCAGGCAGGTCTTGGCTGACCAAAGGCTAAGGGAGTAAACCCTGACATAAAACAACCTGATGCCTTGCAGGCCGGTCTAGGTTGACCAAAGGCTAAAGCTGCCACCTATCCCGAGTTAATCGGATATTTTTACTTGGGAAAAGGCATAACCAGCTTCAACAATGACCTTATTATTACTAAGTTTGAGATTAGACGACCGGCTGATTCTATACCTGAATTCGTTCATGTATCCTGATTTTTTCCCCAGGATCGTGATTTTTTTACATTTAGGTCCTGATTTAAAAAAAATTAAAGTCGCAGGTCTGCTAAGGGAGTTAACCCTGACAGAAAATAGCAACCTGCTGCCTTGTAGACTGGTTTTTGGCAACCACAGTCTAAGGGAGTTAATCCGGTAGGGTGCGCCAAGGTGGCAGCCCCACCATCTAGTTAGGTTACAGTGGGCTAATCCCCTGCTTATCCAAAACCAAACTGATTCAAAGAAAAAAATATGGCATACCCGGATTGAACTTTCAAAAACGACTGGAAAAGAACACAGACTGTGATTTTTGTAACATGGAATAATAGGGCAATAAATGGAAAAGAGTTAAAATTAGCTGAAGGAATGGGGAGATTCAAAGTTAACATTTTGGCCATTACAGAAACAAAGAAAAAAGACAAGGTATAGAAAATGTAGGACCAAATTATACCTTAATCTTCTCAGGATAGAGATAGAGCTAGAGTAGGAGTAGGCCTCCTAATGCATAAAAGGCATGAAAAGCTACTAGAAAGTTGGAAATTTATAAGAGGTAAATATTAAACCAAAAGGAAGAGAAATTAAATTATTAATAGCTTATTTATTGACCAAAGAGGAAAAATATATCTTCGAAAAACGATTTACAAATAGCTGCAGAGAATCTCAAACCCAAACAGGAACTAATGGTTTTAGGCTATTTAAACGCTAGAGTAGGCAACAATGTAGAAACATCAGGAGGAGTAATAGGTAAAGAAGGAGAGACAACAACTTCTCCAAATGGAGAGAGACTCATAGATTTTTGCCCAAAGATTAACATGAAAATAGCCAACATCTTTTTTCCTCATGAAAATATCCACAAATTTACAAGAGTAAATGAAGACAGATGGGAAAAGTCAATCATAGACTATATAATACTTAACAGCTCCCTTTTTTACAGTACATTGGATGCAAAAGTAAACAGAGGAGCTGAAATATTTAGTGATCATTATCTAGTGATTGCCAAAATGAGATTACTGACTGAATAAAACAAAAACAGAAAAGGAAAGGGAAAAAGCCACTAAACTCAAAATAAAAGAACTAAATAAGCCAATAGTAAAAGAGATATACCAATCCAGGATAAAAAAGATTTATCAGTGAAAGACATATGGATCTGAATGATAGCTCAATAGAAGAAAAGTGGCAAATGTATAAAGAAACACTCCTCAGTTATACTGAAGAGGTCTGTGGTAGGAAATAAATTAAAGGAGATAGGAAAAGAACAGCATGGTGGAATGAAACAAAGAGGCCAGAGGATAGGATAGATTACGTGAGTAAAAGAACTATCGCCAAAGAGGAAGTTAGGAAAGCAAAACAGAAACAGTGGGAAGAGTTTGAACAAAGACTTCAAGAAAGTTATCAAGGAAATCAAAGCTGTTCTGGGGGCATTGAAGAGCATGAGAAAAACTAAAGCATGCCCAATATGACATTTCAGGCATCTAAACCCATACACCGGAAGGTAGAATAGGAGCTGATAAAGGAAGAAAGAAAGAAAGAATACAGTATTTTTGAGATTCTATCTAGAAAAGCTAATAATATAAAGTAATTAAGAAAAACCCCCTAAAACATGCCCATTCCCCCGGCAGTTTTGTATTGTTCAGGTCTAAACTGTCTGGCAGTGAGTGAGTTGGAATTGTTCAGGTCTAAACTGTCTGGCAGTGAGTGAGTTGGAATTGTTCAGGTCTAAAATGTCTGGCAGTGAGTGAGTTGGAATTGTTCAGGTCTAAACTGTCTGGCAGTGAGTGAGTTGGAATTGTTCAGGTCTAAAATGTCTGGCAGTGAGTGAGTTGGAATTGTTCAGGTCTAAAATGTCTGGCAGTGAGTGAGTTGGAATTGTTCAGGTCTAAACTGTCTGGCAGTGAGTGAGTTGGAATTGTTCAGATCTAAACTGTCTGGCAGTGAGTGAGTTGGAATTGTGTCAGGTCTAAACTGTCTGGCAGTGAGTGAGTTGGAATTGTTCAGATCTAAACTGTCTGGCAGTGAGTGAGTTGGAATTGTGTCAGGTCTAAACTGTCTGGCAGTGAGTGAGTTGGAATTGTTCAGATCTAAACTGTCTGGCAGTGAGTGAGTTGGAATTGTTCAGGTCTAAACTGTCTGGCAGTGAGTGAGTTGGAATTGTTCAGGTCTAAAATGTCTGGCAGTGAGTGAGTTGGAATTGTTCAGGTCTAAACTGTCTGGCAGTGAGTGAGTTGGAATTGTTCAGGTCTAAAATGTCTGGCAGTGAGTGAGTTGGAATTGTTCAGGTCTAAAATGTCTGGCAGTGAGTGAGTTGGAATTGTTCAGGTCTAAACTGTCTGGCAGTGAGTGAGTTGGAATTGTTCAGATCTAAACTGTCTGGCAGTGAGTGAGTTGGAATTGTGTCAGGTCTAAACTGTCTGGCAGTGAGTGAGTTGGAATTGTTCAGATCTAAACTGTCTGGCAGTGAGTGAGTTGGAATTGTGTCAGGTCTAAACTGTCTGGCAGTGAGTGAGTTGGAATTGTTCAGATCTAAACTGTCTGGCAGTGAGTGAGTTGGAATTGTGTCAGGTCTAAACTGTCTGGCAGTGAGTGAGTTGGAATTGTTCAGATCTAAACTGTCTGGCAGTGAGTGAGTTGGAATTGTTCAGGTCTAAACTGTCTGGCAGTGAGTGAGTTGGAACATCTTTGATTGTTGGTTTGCCCACTCTCTGTTTCAGGGTTTACTCAGCACAGACCAGGTGTTGGCCAACTCTCTCTGGGTGCAGCTGTATGGAATGGACCCGGAACTCAAAGCTCATGAGCTGGAACTGATGGTGGAATACGTGCGCAAACAGGTGACTTTTTTTTTGCTGTTTTTTTGCTTTGAGAGCTTTTTCCCGAACCTTTCAGGATGATCCCTGGTCATTAATTCACATACAATATGGCATTAGGGTCAAATCATATTGACGTAAATTTTATTATGATAAAGAAAATTTTTAATCCACTGTTGTCTCTGGGGTTGCTTGTGTCATATATGTTTCATATATATGTTGATACATTGATTTAGTGATGATTATTTAATACATGTAGTTTTTTAAACAAAGTATCATTTTGACGGTGAAAGTCGCAAACTGTGTAAGTCTAAAATTAGTAACTTCTTTTTTTTGTTGCTTTTTTAACATTAGGAATCCCAACCCAGAATAAAACTAAAACAAAGTTTTTTCTCTCCAGTCCTCTAAACTGTGAATTCACATCCTGATTGAATACACACTGAATTATAAACGTTTTTTTGTATATTTGTTGGATGTGATTTAGGGTGCTAATGGTAGGTCCTACTACTTTCCTTTTCACTCTTTCACCTCGCTTTCATCATGCTGTTTCCTCTAATTCACCCTTTTAGATTACTGCATGTGGGGGCAGGGTAAATCTCAAGGAAATGAAACTGTAAATATTTGTGTCATTATCTCCCTTTGTCCTTAGGTTCACCATCTTGACCAACTGAGTCCTGAATCTGTCTTGAGGCCTGGCTACCTGTCTTTTCTGCCTTTGCTTGGAGACAAGTTAGATCAGGCCAAGTCAGACAGAAATAAGAATTCTTTGCTGAAGTCGTGATATACTGAAATATATATATAATTCTGAGCTGGTCATTCTTTGTTTGTTTGCCAAAGGCTCTGTTGGCAGGCCACTAAGAGTAGCCATATTTTGTATGTAGACTTTAAATCATCCCAAAATTGATTTCATATCAACATTTTTTCTACGAGATGTGCTGTTTATTTATTGAAAATGTCATTGTTTCCTAGTCTTTGAGTAGAATTTTCAATTACCTAAACCGTCATTTAAAATAAATTTTATGATTAAAAAGTTGGAACAGTACCATTCACGCCTACCTGGCTGACCTCAGTATCAAATACTGACCTGATCTAATAATTGTACTTGGTATCACACAGGATGTAACATGCTTGAATATTGAACTATCACTATTACTGTAAATACATACTTTATTGACTATACTCTTCATGGGAATATCCAAAGAAAATGAAGTTAAACAAATAACTGTGAAGAGTAAAATGAGGATTGCTTGGCTCTTTTTTCTTTTCTTTAGCAGTTCTTCTTCTGATGAGTGTAAAAAAATAGATTTGTTGCTCAAAATTCATGAAGTGTCTCTTAAACTTAAGTTTGGCTGATTATATAGTGAAAGATGAGTGTGTGTTTCTACTGACTGGTAGGAGTGACAGCAATAATAGAAAAGCCTACATATCGATGTGTACTGATTTAGATTGTAATTACTGTCTTTGGAAAAAATACAACTTATATCTCTATGTAAATGTGGTCCAGAAGCTGGCTGCAAGTGTTTTTATTGTCTGAATACAATGATGAAATAAATATAATTGCAAAAATTTTACATGTTCTGTTGAATTAATATTGTCTCTGTGTTTGTCAAGGTTTTTGTGTGAATGCTTTTGTTGTTGAAATCGGGCATAGACGTGTTGGTAGTGGTATTGTTTTAAACATGTGTATGATTAGTTATTATTCAATGTCAACTCTTATGTTGCCTTGTTTTCATGTACCTTGTGTAAACCGTAAGACTCCAAGGGCTTTTAAAAGTTTCCACATCAAAAGCCGGGTTATGTAAAATGCTGCTGTCTACAATTCAAATTCAAAGTGCTCTGGATTTACTTCAATGTTCGTGATACTGATGGTCAAAAGAGTGAACCAACACTCATATCAATATAAATTATAATCGTCATTTACCTTTACATGTTTTATGCTATAGAGAATCATTAAAATCACTTGGTAAACATTCTGCTGTGTAAATTCATGCTGTAGCACGCATCTTCTACCAACTATTTTCATTCAACCTATCAAGGGTGTGTAACTGCTCTCCCTGTTCTGTATGCAGTATAAGACTGATTAAACTACGTAGTTGTACAGTAGTACAATCGCTTTGACACTTTGAGGCTGTAGATGAATGACCTCGGCCTTCTGGTAAAGCGGTCTGCCAAAATGAACGGTCAACGAGTGAAGGTGCATTTTGAATATTTTGGACTAGTTGCATAGTTGTGTGAATGTGTGCACTTGGTCAACACAGATCTAGATGCCACCAACACACATACTCAAACACACAGACACACATGCAAGACAAATTTTGTCATTCGGACGAGGCAAGGAGAGGTCATCAAGTTTATTTTTCACGGGAATTGACTCTTTAAATGCAACAAATTGAAGACAAATGCACAAAAAACATTTTGCACTTAAGCGAAGTCAAGCTAGCTGTTGTTGCATTTTGAGGGGGTAATAAGCGTTGTAAAATGCATTTTGGCTGCATTCAATTTGACAGAAACTTGAAGCCACTGTATCAGTATCATGATACTGAGATTACTCAGAAAATATTGAGTGGGGCAGCACTGCTATGTTGGCTGAGGTCCTGGACATGGCAAATTTTTCAAAATCGTTCTGTCATGTCTCTCGGTCTCAGTCTCAACCCTGCGGAAATTTCAATGCTAAGGAATGGAGAGCTTTGGATTTGGTGTTTGTTCATGTTACTTGTACGTGTTACTTGTTCGTGTTACTTGTTCGTGTTACTTGTACATGTTATTTGTACATCGATTGAAGGTTCGCTTCAAATTGGGATAGAGCTATCCGTCTAAAGCAAACCATCCCCTGACTTATACTATTTGGGGGGGAGGGGTTATTGGAACCGTGGGAATCAACGAGACGGACTACGTCATCTTTTAACCGATGTAAAATATTTTTTCTTTTGACATTTAATTACCACAATATTCAC
>JAXRKP010000120.1:230000-240000 GCA_037039925.1 Doris montereyensis
CACCATTTATCCCCCAGCATGCCATTTTGTTGAAAGTTCTCCTCAACTCCGTGGAAGTGGAAAGCACACAGTACAGTACATCAACCTGAATGCTGTGCGCTTCGTACCAACACTCTGGTAAGATCTTTCTCTACCTATAGCTGGGCATTCATTCATACCTGAGTCAGGTGAGGAAAGTAAAGTGAAGTGCCGTTCCTAAGAGTTCAACGTTGTGAAGAAACCCCCGCACATGTGCCGGCTGTATGGTTGGAATCAGTGCGGTCGTGATGACAAGTTCACAACACTACAGTTGTTACAACTCCTCCACTATTTAATAATAACTTATTAATATGCAAGGTCCAAAGCATGCCAATCATCGATGTCTCAACGACATACAGTCAAAAAAAAAAAAGAAGAAAGAAAGAAAGAAAGAAAGAAATTAAGCATTAATAATAGATTAATTAAAAAAAAAATTAAACCTTAAAAAGAGATAAAAAAGAAAGAAATTCAATTAAACATTAATAAGAGATAAAAAAGAAAGAAATTCAATTAAACATTAATAAGAGATTAAAAAAAAAGAAATTCAATTAAACATTAATCAGAGATTAAAAAACAACATTTATTTACAAGAGAAGGCAGTTTGATAACAATTGATGGCCGCCACTTCTGAGGAATGAACCAATTGCATTCCCGTCAGATTCGTACACTTAGCTCTACACCACTCAAGGGTAACGTTAATTAAAGTGCCATACAGTGCAGCCCTGTGGCTATGCGTAGGGATACCTGGATACGACCCGTTAATGGAAGGCCACTACGAGATGTTCATATTTACCTCCCCTTTCAATACATGCTATGCTTTTAATCTATTAAAAGCGTGGAGGACGATTTTCACAGAGTGCCTTTGATTGGAATTACAGAAACGTATTGCCTTTGCCTTTGACTGAAATGCCCATTACTTGGAACTCTCAGTTTACTGAAGGCGTTCTTGGATAATCATTTTGCTGGTAAATGCTTCTTATTTGTTTGCTCAAATCTGTTTTTATTTTTATATTGTCACTGTATGTACTGTGTATAATTCAATCTAGGGTGAAAGGGAAAAATCAAGTTTAAAGACAGTCTCCAGATTGTGAAATAGCATCATCAAAGCCATGTTGTAATGCTAACGTTAAATCGACCAGTCATGCCAATGCACAGTTTTGAGAACCATTCAGCACCAATACTAATCGGAGCACAGTGCACTTTTACTTTACTTTGATTTTGTTTCACTTGTTGCTTCACAAATCCTTAAAAAAATAAACAATAAGAACAAGAACAAACAAAGCATCATTCGTTAAATGTCCCTTAAGTGGGTTACGTTCCTGAAACAGGTTATGTTGAAATATGCTCAAAGATATGGACAAACATTTCTGCTTCTAGAACTAACCAATTCCATCATTGCAATTCTACAATCGACGCTACAAAATGCTTACGTTTCCTTGGTCTCAAAATTTATGATTTGCCTTGGCACGGCAAGGATTTAAAAAGATAAAAGAATATAAAAATCAGTGCCGTCTGCACGGGTACCGAAAGGTATCACACCTGGCATTCCAATTTCCACAGATACCGGAATATAATACTAATAGACTATCATTAAGCTTACGCTGAATGCAACAGGGATATAATATACTATCATTAAGCTTACGCTACATTACGCTATCATATAACATGAATATAATAGACTATCATTAAGCTTACGCTAGACATATAACATGAATATAATAGACTATCATTAAGCTTACGCTACATACAACATGAATATAATAGACTATCATCAAGCTTACGCTGAATGCAACAGGAATATAATAGACTATCATTAAGCTTACGCTACATACAACATGAATATAATAGACTATCATTAAGCTTACGCTACATACAACATGAATATAATAGACTATCATCAAGCTTACGCTGAATGCAACAGGAATATAATAGACTATCATCAAGCTTACATGAATATAATAGACTATCATCAAGCTTACATGAATGCAACATGAATATAATAGACTATCATCAAGCTTACGCTGAATGCAACATGAATATAATAGACTATCATCAAGCTTACGCTGAATGCAACATGAATATAATAGACTATCATCAACTTACGCTGAATGCAACATGAATATAATAGACTATCATCAAGCTTACGCTGAATGCAACAGGAATATAATAGACTATCATAAGCTTACGCTACATACAACATGAATATAATAGACTATCATCAAGCTTACGCTGAATACAACATGAATATAATAGACTATCATCAAGCTTACGCTGAATGCAACAGGAATATAATAGACTATCATCAAGCTTACGCTATATACAACATGAATATAATAGACTATCATCAAGCTTACGCTATATACAACATGAATATAATAGACTATCATCAAGCTTACGCTCTATACAACATGAATATAATAGACTATCATCAAGCTTACGCTCTATACAACATGAATATAATAGACTATCATCAAGCTTACGCTCTATACAACATGAATATAATAGACTATCATCAAGCTTACGCTCTATACAACATGAATATAATAGACTATCATCAGGCTTACGCTCAATGCAACATGAATATAATAGACTATCATCAGGCTTACGCTCAATGCAACATGAATATAATAGACTATCATCAGGCTTACGCTCAATGCAACATGAATATAATAGACTATCATCAGGCTTACGCTCAATGCAACATGAATATAATAGACTATCATCAGGCTTACGCTCAATGCAACATGAATATAATAGACTATCATCAGGCTTACGCTCAATGCAACATGAATATGATAGACTATCATCAGGCTTACGCTCAATGCAACATGAATATGATAGACTATCATCAGGCTTACGCTCAATGCAACATGAATATGATAGACTATCATCAAGCTTACGCTCAATGCAACATGAATATGATAGACTATCATCAGACTTACGCTCAATGCAACATGAATATGATAGACTATCATCAAGCTTACGCTCAATGCAACAGGAATATAATAGACTATCATCAAGCTTACGCTCAATACAACATGAATATAATAGAATCATCAGGCTTACGAATGCAACAGGAGTATAATAGACTATCATCAGGCTTAAATAAACATTAATCAATAGACTATCATCAGGCTTACGGTCTATACAACATTAATATAATAGACTATCATCAGGCTTACGGTCTATACAACATTAATTTAATAGACTATCATCAGGCTTGCGCTCAATGCAACATGAATATAATAGACTATCATCAAGCTTACGCTCTTATCAACATGAATATAATAGACTATCATCAGGCTTACGCTAAATAAAACATGAATATAATAGACTATCATCAGGCTTACGCTAAATAAAACATGAATATAATAGACTATCATCAGGCTTACGCTAAATAAAACATGAATATAATAGACTATCATCAGGCTTACGCTAAATAAAACATGAATATAATAGACTATCATCACGCTCTTATCAACAGGAATATAATAGCTAAATAAAACATGAATATAATAGACTATCATCAGGCTTACGCTCAATGCAACATGAATATAATATTTATACTATCATCAAGCTTACGTTAAATAAAACAGGAATATAATAGAGTATCATCAGGCTTACGCTCAATAAAACAGGAATATAATAGACTATCATCAGGCTTACGTTAAATAAAACAGGAATATAATAGAGTATCATCAGCTTTACACCCAATACAGCATGAATATACTAGACTATCATCAGGCTTACGCTAAATAAAACAGGAATATAATAGAGTATCATCAAGCTTACGCTGAATGCAACAGGAATATAATAGACTATCATCAGGCCTACGCTCAATACAACAGGAATATCATAGACTATCATTAAGCTTACGCTCAATACAACAGGAATATAATAGACTATCATTAAGCTTACGCTCAATACAAACAGGAATATAATAGACTATCATCAAGCTTACGCTGAATACAAAAGGAATATACTAGACTATCATCAAGCTTACGCTAAATACAAAAGGAATATACTAGACTATCATCAAGCTTACGCTAAATACAAAAGGAATATACTAGACTATCATCAAGCTTACGCTAAATACAAAAGGAATATACTAGACTATCATGAGGCTTACGCTAAATAAAAAGGAATATACTAGACTATCATGAGGCTTACGCTAAATAAAACAGGAATATAATAGACTATCATTAAGTTTACACTCAATACAGCATGAATATACTAGACTATCATCAAGTTTGTCCAGGAGTCACTCATGTTGTCCAAGTGAGCAAATAGGGTAGATTTTCGTGGTGAAGGAAAACCCCTCACAAAATGCCGGAAGTGGGGCTCGAACCCAGTACCACTGGGTCACAGTGCAACGCCTTTTAGCCACTCGGTCATATGGAGATAAAAATGGAGTTATGCATGTAGTCTGTAAGCCGCTACAAGTACACTTACCTACTTTACATTACTTACTCCCCCTACCCCCACCCCCACCCCGCAGGACATTTACTTTGATTTAATAATTCCTGCTCAATGTCCTGTCGAGCATACAATGCAGCTGCCTGCAATACTCAGACAAGGTATTTATCTGCCTATAGCTGTGTACTCATTCACACCAAACATTTCCTATGAGTACAACGTTGTGGAAACCAACGTGGGCCAGCCAGGCTTTCGACTAGTGTTGTGATGACGAGCTCACACTACCGATTTACTACAATGTCTTGAACCAGTGTTGTGGGGATGACGAGCTCACACTACCGATTTACTACAATGCCTTCAACCAGTGTTGTGGTGATGACGAGCTCACACTACCGATTTACTACAATGCCTTGAACCAGTGTTGTGGTGATGACGAGCTCATACTACCGATTTACTACAATGCCTTCAACCAGTGTTGTGGTGATGACGAGCTTACAACACCGATTTACTACAATGTCTTGAACCAGTGTTGTGATGGTGATGAGCTTACAACACCGATTTACTACACTGCCTTCAACCAGTGTTGTGATGGTGATGAGCTTACAACACCGATTTACTACATTGCCTTCAACCAGTGTTGTGATGGTGATGAGCTTACAACACCGATTTACTACACTGCCTTCAACCAGTGTTGTGATGGTGATGAGCTTACAACACCGATTTACTACACTGCCTTCAACCAGTGTTGTGATGGTGATGAGCTTACAACACCGATTTACTACACTGCCTTCAACCAGTGTTGTGATGGTGATGAGCTTACAACACCGATTTACTACACTGCCTTCAACCAGTGTTGTGATGGTGATGAGCTTACAACACTGATTTACTACACTGCCTTGAACCAGTGTTGTGGTGATGACGAGCTCACACTACCAATTTACTACAATGCCTGTGTTTTATCCTGTGGGAGTGGCAGTAGGGAGTAAGGAGTTTGAGTGGGAGTAGGGAGTAGGAGTAGGGAGTAACAGTACTGAATGGGAATAGGAAATGGGAGTAGGGAGTGAGGGAAAGGAGTGGGAGTAGGGACTGGGAGAAGGGAGTGAGAACAGGGGTGGGAGTGGGAGTAGGGACTGAGAGAAGGGAGTGGGAACATGAGTGGGAGTGGGAGTAGGGAGTAGGAACAGGAGTGGGAGTGGGAGTAAGGAGTGGGAGTAGGGAGTGGGAGTAGGAGTGGGAGTGGGAGTAGGGAATGGGAGTAGGGAGTGGGAGGGGAGTAGGGAGTGGGAGTAGGGAGTGGGAGTAGGAGTAGGGAGTAGAGAGTGGGAGTAGGGAGTGGGAGTAGGGAGTGGGAGTAGGGAGTGGGAGTAGGGAATGGGAACAGGAGGGAGGGAGTAGGGAGGGAGTAGAGCGTTGGAGTAGGGAGTGGGAGTAGGGAGTGGGAGTGAGAGTGGGAGTAGGAATAGGAGTGGGAATAGGAGTAGGAGTGGGAGTGGGAGTGGGAGTAGGGAGTGGGAGTAGGGAGTGGGAACAGGAGTAGGGAGTGGGAGTAGGGAGTGGGAACAGGAGGGAGTGGGAGTAGGGAGTGGGAGTAGAGCGTTGGAGTAGGGAGTGGGAGTAGGGAGTGGGAGTGAGGGTGGGAATAGGAGTAGGAGTAGGAGTGGGAGAGTGGGAATGGGAGTGTGAGTGGGAGGGGGAATGGATGAAAGCGAGTAGGGAGGGGATCAAGAGTGGAAGTAGGAGTGGGAATGGGAGTAGGAGTGGGAGTATCAGTGGAATTAGGGGAGTGGGAGTAGGAGTAAAGTAGGAGTGGGAATGGGAGTAGGAGTGGGAGAAAGGAATGGGATTAAGAGTGAAAGTAGGAGTGGGAATGGGAGTAAGAGTGGGAGTAGGAGTGGGAGTAGGAGTGGAGGTAGGAGTGGAAATGGGAGTATGAGTGGGAGAGGAGTGCGAGTGGGAGTTGGAGTGGGAGTTAGAATGGGAGTAGGAGTGGGAGTGGGTGTGAGAGGGAGTAGGAGTGGAATTAGGAGTGGAATTAAGAGGGAATTAGGAGTGAGAGTATGAGTGGAAGTAGGAGTGAGAGGGAGTAAGAATGGGAATAGGAATGGGAGTGGGAGTAGGAGTGGGATTATCAGTGCGAGTAGGAGTCGGAGTAATAGTGGGTGGTAGGCATGCGAGTTGGAGTGGAAGTAGGAGTGGAAATAGGAGTGGGACTAGGAGTGAGAGTAGGAATGGGAGTAAGAGTGGAAGTAGGAATGGGATTAGGAGTGGGATTAGGAGTGGGAGTAGGAGTGGGACTAGGAGTGGGAGTAGGAATGGGAGTAGGAGGGATTAGGAGTGGAGTAGGAGTGGGACTAGGAGTGGGAGTAGGAATGGGAGTAGGAGTGGGAGGAAATAGGAGTGGGAGGGGAGACGAGCGATTTTGATATTCGTCAACAACAGTAAAGAGGATTTGCTTAAAAAAAAAAAGATTTGCTGGCACCCGGCACACACACATAGACACACAAACGAATACACACACACACACACACACACACACACACACACATACATATCAAGGACAAAAGCTAGTGGTGAGGACAGTAATCGATGAAATCGTGTCCTTGTCCAATGTCAAGTCCAAAGCAATAGGCATTATGCCCATCCATGCCAATACAAAAAAGAAGACATTTCATCCCTTTTCTTTCTTCATTCACAATACATGATGTTGTTGTGACATCCATGGGACTTTATGAAATTTGGAAACTTGTGCTGATACGACATCAATATGATGAGAAAAGGAATGCAATAAGCGTATGATAAAATTGTAAGAAAATGACTAAAACTCTTGTAGGAAATGGGTGTAGAAGTCTCGGTTCAAAACCTTGTTTGTCCCCAGTTTTCATTGAGTTTTTAATTAATACATTATGTAATTAAGATGGGTCTAACTGATTCAAATGGGATTATGTAATGGCTTAATTTGAATAGAGCATGTTATTCTGTTGTTATAGAGAGGGTTGACACACAAGTATTGAGTTCTAATTGTGAAATATATAAATGCTCACGTACATCTGTTGGGAAAATTAAGACACACTTTAATGTTGCTCATTTGAAAACAGTGATTTGAAGCAGATGGTTAACAGAAAACAAATTAGTTTAAATTATTTTTTGGGCTTCAGAATTAATTTGCAAGTTGTTTTGATACTCTTCCCATTTCTCGTTTCCTTGCACTTTCCCTCCCCCTTTCCATTTATCGTTCCCTTGCACTCCCCTCCCGCCTCCTTTCCATTTCTCTTACCTTGCACTCCCCCTCCCCCTTCCTTCCCATTTCTCGTTCCCTTGCACTCCCTCCCCCTTCCTTCCCATTTCTCGTTCCCTTGCACTCCCCCTCCCCCTTCCTTCACATTTCTCGTCCCCTTGCACTCCCCCTGCCCCTTCCTTCC
Organism: Doris montereyensis; assembly: GCA_037039925.1. NCBI lineage: Eukaryota > Metazoa > Mollusca > Gastropoda > Nudibranchia > Dorididae > Doris > Doris montereyensis. The sequence goes on from JAXRKP010000120.1 coordinate 237,854, forward strand.
CATTTCTCGTTCCCTTGCACTCCCCCTCCCCCTTCCTTCCCATTTCTTAGTCCCTTGCACTCCCCCCTCCCCCTTCCTTCCCATTTCTCGTTCCCTTGCACTCCCCCTCACGTTCCTTCCCATTTCTCGTTCCCTTGCACTCCCACCCTTCCTTCCATTTCTCGTTAACTTCCTTCCCATTTCTCGTTAACTTGCACCCCTTCCTTCCATTTCTCGTTAACTTGCACCCCTTTCCTTCCCCCTTTCTCGTTAACTCGCACTCCCACCCTTCCTTCCATTTCTCGTTAACTTGCACCCCTCTTCCTTCCCATTTCTCGTTCTCTTGCACTCCCCTTCCTCCTCCCCATTTCTCGTTAACTTGCACCCCTTGCTTCCTTCCCATTTCTCGTTCCTTTGCACTCCCCCTTCCTTCCTTCCCATTTCTCGTTCCTTTGCACTCCCCTTGCTTCCTTCCCATTTCTCGTTCCTTTGCACTCCCCCTTGCTTCCTTCCCATTTCTCGTTCCTTTGCACTCCCCCTTGCTTCCTTCCCATTTCTCGTTCCTTTGCACTCCCCCCCTTGCTTCCTTCCCATTTCTCGTTCCTTTGCACTCCCCCTTCCTTCTTCGCATTTTCTCGTTCCTTTGCACTCCCCTTGCTTCCTTCCCATTTCTCGTTACCTCTCCCCCTTCCTTCGCATTTCTCGTTCCCTTGCACTCTCCCCTCCCCTTCATTCCCATTTCTCGTTCCCCTTGCACTCTCCCTCCCTTCCTTCCCATTTCTCAGTCCCTTGCACTCCCCTCTCCCTTCCTTTCCATTTCTCGTTCCCTTGCACTCCCCCTCCCTATTCCTTCACATTTCTCGTTCCCTTGCACCCCCATTCCTTCCCATTTCTCTTGCACCCCCATTCCTTCCCATTTCTCGTTTCCTTGCACCCCCTTCCTTGCCATTTCTCATTACCTGGCATCCCCCATTCCTTCCCATTTCTCGCTCCCTTGTACTCCATTTTTCGTTCCCTTGCACTCCCTCCCCCCTTCCTTCCCATTTCTCGTTCCTTTGCACTCCCCCTTTCCTTCTCAATTCTCGTTCCCTTGCACTCCTCCTCCCTCTTCCTTCCCATTTCTGGTTCCCTTGCACCCTTCCTTCCCAATTCTCGTTCCCTTGCACCCCCCTTCCTTCCCATTTATCGCTCCCTTGCACTCCCCTTCCTTCCCATTTTTCGTTCCCTTGCACTCACCCTTCCTTCCCATTTTTCGTTCCCTTGCACTCCCCCCCCCTTCTTCCTTCCCATTTCTGGTTCCCTTCCCATTTCCCCCCTTTCCTTCCCATTTCCCATTTCTAGTTCCCTTGCACCTTGCCTTCCCCTCGTTCCTTCTTCCTTCCCATTTCTAGTTCCCTTGCACCCCTTCCTTGCCTTCCCATGCACCCCCTTCCCATTTTTTCATTCATTTTTCGTTCCCTTGCACCCCCTTCCTTCCCATTTCTCGTTCCCTTGCACCCCCCTTCCTTCCCATTTTTCGTTCCCTTGCACCCCCCCCTTCCTTTCCCATTTTTCATTCCCTTGCACCCCTTTCTTTCCCTTTCTCGTTCCCTTGCACCCCCTTCCTTCCCATTTCTCGTTCCCTTGCACTCCCCCTTCCTTCCCATTTCTCGTTCCCTTGCACTCCCCCCCTTCCCCTCATTCCCTTCCCCTTCCTTCCCATTTCTCGTTCCTGCACTCCCTCCCTTTTCCTTCCCATTTCTGGTCCCCTTGCACTCCCCCTTCCTCCCTTCTCATTTCTTCGCTCCCTTGCACGCCACCCTTCCTTCCCATTTCTCGTTCCCTTGCACTCCCCCCCCTTCCTTCCCATTTCTCGTTCCCTTGCACTCCTCCCTTCCTTCACATTTTTTGTTCCCTTGCACCCCCCTTCCTTTTCCTTCCCATTTCTGGTCCCCTTGCACCCCCCTTCCTCCTTCTCATTTCTCGTTCCCTTGCACCCCCCTTCCTTCCCATTTCTCGTTCCCTTGCACTCCCCCCCCCTTCCTTCCAATTTTCTCCCGCATTTTTTGTTCCCTTGCACCCCCCTTCCTTCCCATTTTTTGTTCCCTTGCACCCGCCCTTCCTTCCCATTTCTTGCACCCCTTCATTTTCGTTCCCTTGCACCCCTCTTCCTTCCCATTTCTCGTTCC
>JAXRKP010000120.1:245000-252500 GCA_037039925.1 Doris montereyensis
AGTACATATATGTATATTACACATAAAACCTGCCAAAAGGATATTGAGATAGTACATATATGTATATTACACATAAAACCTGCCAAAAAGATATTGAGATAGTACATATATGTATATCAAACATAAAATCTGCCAAAAGGATATTGAGATAGTACATATATGTATATCACACATATAACCTGCCAAAAGGATATTGAGACAGAAGTGGGCGAAAGAAGGTGGAGACATTTCAGTGGTTTTGTCCTCTTTGTACATTTAGTTTTTGAGATGTGACATCTGCTATTGGTTGTGTGGATCGTATACTTATCCTGAATCGTCTATGACTGCTTTTGAACTTAACACGTGAAAACAATGGATACTCTATTTGTGTATGGTCAACTCTTAGGACTATGAAGTTTTTTCAATCAGTGACAATGAAAACTGAAAATGTTATTGACGTTTTGTTTGTTTGATTTGATTTACCCATATCCACAACTAAGATGATCTCGGGGTTTTGGTAGGATTTAAATTTTTGCCAATACTGCCCTGTAAACATTCAAGGGATCTGTAACGTGCACAGAGTGGTGTGATCTGCACACGGGACCTCTGTTTGATCATCCGTCTCCGATGGGACTAGGTATCGATCTACCTACCTGGACCAGGTAGAGGGGGTAGATTTTGCTCGAAAAAATTCGACAAAAATTTACACCCATGTGACGGGGCTCAAACCCACGACCTTTTGATTGAGAGGCCGACACCTTGCCTCTGGACTACCGAGTCCCCTGTTGTTGACGAATAATTATTGTTTTCCCTTTCTCATACAGGGTGGCGTCGAGTGGTCAGGCGGCCGGACTTGGAACCTTGAGGTTCCACTTCACGTTACATAGACCGGGATAAACTCCGTCTCGATGGGTCGTTGTGGCTTTGAAGGAACTTTACTTTCTCATACAAACATCATCACGTCACATCAAGTAGGTCACTTATCTCGAGGTAGCCCCAACTCCATACATTATACCAGCCAAACATTGTGACAAACACATCGCTTTAACTATTGACTATCACCAATGCGGACTGGTATCGTGAGTTTGCTGGCAATATTTCATTCACTGATCGAGTTACGGCTGTCTTATTTCCATCTCTTCAACCATCTCCTTTCAATATTATGATATTTGCTTCTCTGGACAGGGAATGATGAAATTACTGTCGTGTTACCTCCCTTCACGCGGCACCATTCCATAGATGTTTGCTTTTGACAGCTAATAATACAACACGAGCAACGTTGACTTAAAGAGGTGTCACATTATCGGGCTCAAGATAACAATTTTGTAAGGCGTGTGTATTTAGTTCTTTTTGTGCAAACACCAGGCCTACACATTACTCATGTGTATTGTTTTGAATTACATAACTCATGATACAGTGTAATGGTTTGAATTACCTAACTCATGACACAGTGTAATGGTTTGAATTACTGAACTCATGTCACAGTGTAATGGTTTGAATTACTGAACTCATGATACAGTGTAATGGTTTGAATTACCTAACTCATGACACAGTGTAATGGTTTGAATTACTGAACTCATGTCACAGTGCAATGGTTTGTATTACTTAACTCATGATACAGTGTAATGGCTTGAATTATCTAACTCATGACACAGTGTAATGGTTTGAATTATCTAACTCATGACACAGTGTAATGGTTTGTATTACTTAACTCATGACACAGTGTAATGGTTTGAATTACCTAACTCATGACACAGTGTAATGGTTTGAATTACTTAACTCATGACACAGTGTAATGGTTTGAATTACCTAACTCATGACACAGTATAATGGCTTGAATTACTTAACTCATGACACAGTGTAATGGTTTGTATTACTTAACTCATGACACAGTGTAATGGTTTGAATTACTGAACTCATGACACAGTGTAATGGTTTGAATTACTGAACTCATTACACAGTGCAATGGTTTGAATTACTGAACTCATTACACAGCGTAATGGTTTCAATTACTGAACTCATGACACAGTGTAATGGTTTGAATTACCTAACTCATGACACAGTGTAATGGTTTGTATTACTTAACTCATGACACAGTGTAATGGTTTGAATTACCTAACTCATGACACAGTGTAATGGTTTGTATTACTTAACTCATGACACAGTGTAATGGTTTGAATTACCTAACTCATGACACAGTATAATGGCTTGAATTACTTAACTCATGACACAGTGTAATGGTTTGTATTACTTAACTCATGACACAGTGTAATGGTTTGAATTACTGAACTCATTACACAGTGCAATGGTTTGAATTACTGAACTCATTACACAGTGCAATGGTTTAATGGTTTCAATGGTTTCAATTACTGAACTCATGACACAGTATAATGGTTTGAATTACCTAACTCGTGACACAGTGTAATGGTTTGAATTACCTAACTCATGACACAGTGTAATGGTTTGAATTACCTAACTCATGACACAGTGCAATGGTTTGAATTACCTAACTCATGACACAGTGTAATGGTTTGAATTACCTAACTCATGACACAGTGTAATGGTTTGAATTACCTAACTCATGACACAGTGTAATGGTTTGAATTACCTAACTCATGACACAGTGCAATGGTTTGAATTACCTAACTCATGACACAGTGCAATGGTTTGAATTACCTAACTCATGACACAGTGTAATGGTTTGAATTACCTAACTCATGACACAGCGTAATGGTTTGAATTACCTAACTCATGACACAGTGTAATGGTTTGTATTACCTAACTCATGGTACAGTGTAACGGTTTGAATTACTTAACTCATGATACAGTGTAACGGTTTGAATTACTTAACTCATGACACAGTGTAATGGTTTGTATTACTTAACTCATGATACAGTGTAATGGCTTGAATTACTTAACTCATGATACAGTGTAATGGTTTGAATTACCTAACTCATGATACAGTGTAACGGTTTGAATTACTTAACTCATGACACAGTGTAATGGTTTGAATTACCTAACTCATGATACAGTGTAATGGTTTGAATTACCTAACTCATGACACAGTGTAATGGTTTGAATTACCTAACTCATGATACAGTGTAATGGTTTGTATTATCTAACTCATGATACAGTGTAATGGTTTGAATTACCTAACTCATGATACAGTGTAACGGTTTGAATTACTTAACTCATGACACAGTGTAATGGTTTGAATTACCTAACTCACGATACAGTGTAATGGCTTGAATTACTTAAATCATGACACAGTGTAATGGTTTGAATTACCTAACTCATGATACAGTGTAATGGCTTGAATTACCTAACTCATGATACAGTGTAACGGTTTGAATTACTTAACTCATGATACAGTGTAATGGTTTGTATTACTTAACTCATGATACAGTGTAACGGTTTGAATTACTTAACTCATGACACAGTGTAATGGTTTGTATTACTTAACTCATGACACAGTGTAATGGTTTGTATTACTTAACTCATGATACAGTGTAATGGTTTGTATTACTTAACTCATGCCCCAGTGTCATGGTTTGTATTACTTAACTCATGACACAGTGTAATGGTTTGAATTACTTAACTCATGACACAGTGTAATGGTTTGTATTACTTAACTCATAATACAGTGTAATGGTTTGTATTACTTAACTCATAATACAGTGTAATGGTTTGTATTACTTAACTCATGACTCAATGTAATGGACCTGAGATCATGAGGTCCCGGATTCGATCCTTACCAAATCTAGATCCGATATCGTGTTCTTTGTGCGAACACTTAACATGCTATTTCGCCTATAATAACTAGGCCACTAGCAAACAATTTCAGTTATCGTTATACGTCGACAGCTTCTTCATGCTCGTGGCCTGCCTCTCTGTCTTGTTCCTTGTGGATTCCACTGAAGTATCCGTCTTTATATGCTGCGGTCTGTTTTCTTTAGGGTGTGTGGGGGATTAGGTAGTCCAGACGCAAGGTATCAGCCTCTCAAGCCAAAGGTGGTGTGTTGAAACCCCGTCACCGGTGGAAACTTTTTCTCGATTTTCTTCGAGCAAAATCTACTCCCCCCTCTGGTCCAGGTAGGTGGATCGACACAATAAAAAGGTGGCCCCGTGTCTTTTTTCCTTATCTAGTTGAATAACTCTAGACTTGGTACGGTTGGAAATCTTCCTGTCTCTCTTCCTCATCTAGTTGAATAACTCTAGACTTGGTACGGTTAGAAATCTTCCTGTCTCTCTTCCTCATCTAGTTGAGTAATTCTAGACTTGGTACGATTGGAAATCTTCCTGTCTCTCTTCCTCATCTAGTTGAATAACTCTAGACTTGGTACGATTGGAAATCTTCCTGTCTCTCTTCCTCATCTAGTTGAGTAACTCTAGACTTGGTACGATTGGAAATCTTCCTGTCTCTCTTCCTCATCTAGTTGAATAACTCTAGACTTGGTACGATTGGAAATCTTCCTGTCTCTCTTCCTCATCTAGTTGAATAACTCTAGACTTGGTACGATTGGAAATCTTCCTGTCTCTCTTCCTCATCTAGTTGAATAACTCTAGACTTGGTACGATTGGAAATCTTCCTGTCTCTTCCTCATCTAGTTGAGTAACTCTAGACTTGGTACGATTGGAAATCTTCCTGTCTCTCTTCCTCATCTAGTTGAATAACTCTAGACTTGGTACGATTGGAAATCTTCCTGTCTCTCTTCCTTATCTAGTTGAATAACTCTAGACTTGGTACGATTGGAAATCTTCCTGTCTCTCTTCCTCATCTAGTTGAATAACTCTAGACTTGGTACGATTGGAAATCTTCCTGTCTCTCTTCCTCATCTAGTTGAATAACTCTAGACTTGGTACGATTGGAAATCTTCCTGTCTCTCTTCCTCATCTAGTTGAATAACTCTAGACTTGGTACGATTGGAAATCTTCCTGTCTTTCTTCCTCATCTAGTTGAGTAACTCTAGTTTTGGTATGATTGGAAATCTTCCTGTCTTTCTTCCTCATCTAGTTGAGTAACTCTAGTCTTGGTACGATTGGAAATCTTCCTGTCTCTCTTCCTTATCTAGTTGAATAACTCTAGACTTGGTACGATTGGAAATCTTCCTGTCTCTCTTCCTCATCTAGTTGAATAACTCTAGACTTGGTACGATTGGAAATCTTCCTGTCTCTCTTCCTCATCTAGTTGAATAACTCTAGACTTGGTACGATTGGAAATCTTCCTGTCTTTCTTCCTCATCTAGTTGAATAACTCTAGACTTGGTACGATTGAAATCTTCCTGTCTTTCTTCCTCATCTAGTTGAGTAACTCTAGTCTTGGTACGCTTGAAAATATTCCTGTATTTCTTCCTCATCTAGTTGAGTAACTCTAGACTTGGTACAGTTGGAAATCTTCCTGTCTTTCTTCCTCATCTAGTTGAGTAACTCTAATCTTGGTACGATTGGAAATCTTCCTGTCTTTCTTCCTAATCTAGTTGAGTAACTCTAGACTTGGTACGATTGGAAATCTTCCTGTATTTCTTCCTCATCTAGTTGAGTAACTCTAGACTTGGTACGGTTGGAAATCTTCCTGTCTTTCCCCATCTAAGCGAGTAACTCAAAATCATTTCGCCTTCCATGTCTTTGTTTGGAAGACATCCATTCCCATCGATGACACCTCCAAGAGAAACAAAAAACTCAACCTCTTTTAGTGCTTGGTCATTCACGATAACTGATTTCTTGTTGACCGATTTCCCACTTTCAGAATCTTTGATTTTCCAGGGAGAATTCGGATACTATGTGAATCTGATTGTCTGTAAAATTTTGACGACTTTGTCTGCATCTTCTGATTTTTTAAATTTGATTTGATTTACCCACATCCACAACAAAAAGTGAAACGGGATCTTTGATAGGATTTTTAATGTTGCCTGGACAACACTGTAAACAGCCAAAGTGGTGTTTAACGTGGACAGAGTGTTGTGATCTGCACACGGGACCTTCTTGTTATCGCCCGTCTCCAATGGGCTTAGATGTCGATCCACCTACTTGCACCAGGGGGGTAGATTTTCCTCGAAAAAAAAACGTGAGAAAATTTTTCACCCGTTTGGCGGGGCTCGAACCCACTACGTTTAGGTTGAGAGGCCGACACCTTGCCTCTGGACTACCGAGTCCCCCGCATCTTCGGATAATATGAGCGTGAGAGGAGAGCAATGTCATCGGCTAAAAATCTAGGTCATCTAGCTGTATAGGTACACATCAATTGGATAAAATATGGCAGCTGTAGCTTAGCTGTTAGCTTGCCTGTGGTAGGATCGTACGGTCGTGGGTTCTGATCTTGTCAAAGCTAAATCTGTGATTGCGTTCCCTGGGAACGCCAAGTCGGCCATTGTGTTTCTTGGCAAAGCTAAATCTGCCATTGCGTTTCCTGGGAACGCCAAGTCGGCCATTGTGTTTCTTGGCAAAGCTAAATCTGCCATTGCGTTTCCTGGGAACGCCAAGTCGGCCATTGTGTTTCTTGGCAAAGCTTAATCTGCCATTCCGTTTCTTGGAAAAGCTAGGTCTGACATTGTGTTCCTTGGAAAAGCTAGGTCATTGTGTTGACATTGTGTTCCGTGGGAAAGCTAGGGTCTGACATTGTGTTCCGTGGAAAGCTACGTCTGAAATTGTGTTCCTTGGGAAAGCTACGTCTGAAATTGTGTTCCTTGGTAATGCTACGTCTGAAATTGTGTTCCTTGGTAAAGCTACGTCTGAAATTGTGTTCCTTGGTAATGCTACGTCTGACATTGTGTTCCTTGGTAATGCTACGTCTGAAATTGTGTTCCTTAGGAAAGCTACGTCTGACATTGTGTTCCGTAGGAAAGCTAAGTCTGACATTGTGTTCCGTAGGAAAGCTACGTCTGACATTGTGTTCCGTAGGAAAGCTACGTCTGACATTGTGTTCCGTAGGAAAGCTACGTCTGACATTGTGTTGTAGGAAAGCTACGTCTGACATTGTGTTCCGTAGGAAAGCTAAGTCTGAAATTGTGTTGTAGGCAAAGCTAAGTCTGCCACTGTGTTCCGTAGGAAAGTTAAGTCTGCCACTGTGTTCCGTAGGAAAGTTAAGTCTGCCACTGTGTTCCGTAGGAAAGTTAAGTCTGCCATTGTGTTCCTTAGAAAAGCTAAGTCTGCCACTGTGTTCCGTAGGAAAGTTAAGTCTGCCACTGTGTTCCGTAGGAAAGTTAAGTCTGCCACTGTGTTCCGTAGGAAAGTTAAGTCTGCCACTGTGTTCCGTAGGAAAGTTAAGTCTGCCATTGTGTTCCTTAGAAAAGCTAAGTCTGCCACTGTGTTCCGTAGGAAAGTTAAGTCTGCCATTGTGGTCCATGGCAAAGATAGTTCTACCATTGTGTTTCTTGGCAAACCCAGTTCTGCCATTGTGTTCCTTGGTAAAGATAAGTCTGCAATTGTGTTAACTTGGCAAAGCTAAGTCTGCCATAATGTTCCTTGGCAAAGCAAAGTCTGCCATTATGTTCCTTGGCAAAGTTAAGTCTGCCATTATGTTCC
>JAXRKP010000120.1:257500-265000 GCA_037039925.1 Doris montereyensis
CCTTCCACATGCCAATCATACACCATAAGGTGTTTTTTTTAAGCCATGTTTTTATTGGTCTGTGGCATACTCATGCATACTCATGCCCAGAAAAGAGTGATTCATTTCATGTTTTCGGAGAGGAACTGAAAATCTTAAAGATAATAGATATTCTAACATACGCATTAAGCGAATACATGAAATGTGTATAATATATTCCCTATTTCCGATAGGAATAGTGACTACATTTGGTCTGCCATGTATTAAGGGATAATATTTCATACACACACACACACACACACACACACACACACACACGCGCACACATACCTTCAAACTCTCACTTCATTGAATTCATGGCTTGTATCTCCACTCTTTCAAAATCTCACTTCATTGAATTTATGACTTGTATCTCCACTCCTTTAAGCTCTCACTTCATTGAATTCATGACTTGTATCCCCACTCATTTAAGCTCTCACTTCATTGAATTCATGACTTGTATCCCCACTCCTTCAAGCTCTCACTTCATTTAAGTCATGACTTGTATCCCCACTCCTTCAAGCTCTCACTTCATTGAAGTCATGACTTGTATACCCACTCCTTCAAGCTTCATTGAAGTCACTATACCCATTCAAGAAGTCATGACTTGTATCCCCACTCCTTCAAGCTCTCACTTCATTGAAGTCATGGCTTGTATCCCCACTCCTTCAAGCTCTCACTTCATTCAAGTCATGGCTTGTAACCCCACTCCTTCAAACCTTCACTTCATTGAAGTCATGGCTTGTATCCCCACTCCTGCAAGCTCTCACTTCATTGAAGTCATGGCTTGTATCCCACTCCTTCAAGCTCTCACTTCATTGAAGTCATGGCTTGTATCCCCACTCCTGCAAGCTCTCACTTCATTCAATTCATGGCTTGCATCCTTACTCCTTCAAGCTCTCACTTCTTTGAATTCTTGGCTTGTATCCCCACTCTTTCAAACTCTCACTTCATTGAATCATGGATTTGTATCCCCACTCTTTCAAGCTCTGACTTTATTGAATTTATGGCATGTATCCCCACTCTTTAAGCTCTCATTTTATTCAAGTCATTACTTGTATCCCCACACCTTCAAGCTCTCACTTCATTGAATTCATTACTTGTATCCCCACTCCTTCAAGCTCTCACTTCATTGAATTCATTACTTGTATCCCCACTCCTTCAAGTTCTCACTTCATTGAAGTCATGGCTTGTATCCCCCTCTCACTTCATTGAAGTCATGGCTTGTATCCCCCTCTCACTTCATTGAATTCATTACTTGTATCCCCACTCCTTCAAGCTCTCACTTTATTGAATTCATGGCTTGTATCCCCACTCCTTCAAGCTCTCACTTCATTGAAGTCATGGCTTGTATCCCCACTCCTTCAAACCTTCACTTCATTGAAGTCATGGCTTGTATCCCCACTCCTTCAAGCTCTCACTTCATTGAAGTCATGGCTTGTATCCCCACTCCTTCAAGCTCTCACTTCATTGAAGTCATGACTTGTATCCCCACTCCTTCAAGGTCTCACTTCATTGAAGTCATGGCTTGTATCCCCACTCCTTCAAGCTCTCACTTCATTGAAGTCATGGCTTGTATCCCCACTCCTTCAAACTCTCACTTCATTCAAGTCATGGCTTGTATCCTCAGCGATCCGCGTCAAGGCGTCGTCTTAAAACCGATATCGACTGCTGTAACAGCGTACCTACTTGATCATTGACCCTCAAGATTTCTAGCACGCACAAATCAATAATTGAATCTTTGTGTTCGTGTTTGAAGTCACCAAGGCTGAGTAGTCCAAGGGCAAAGTGATATAGTCAGTTCCTGTCTAACCCCATGAGCATGTCATTGATGACATCATAATTTATGCATAAAAACTCTACGGTTCTTTAAGGTAGTCGCTAAGGGACGCCGGGCAAATGGCTGTTGATAATATCAACTTAATCATCATCATCATCATCATCATCATCATCATCATCATCATCATCATCATCATCATCATTGTCATCATTATCAGCATTATCACCATCGTTATTAGCAATATCATTGTTATCATCATCATTATTATCAGCATAATCATCATTATTGTTGTACTTATCATCATCATCATCATCATCATCATCATCATCCTTATCTCATCATCATTATCATCATCCTTTTCATCACAATCATCTTCATCATCATCATCATCATCATCATCATCATCATCATCATCATCACATATCACGAATGAGCAGATCCAAGGGTGAAAAAAAAGATATTGACGAGAAAATTGATTCGTCCTATGTAAGTCTTTATCTTGTGCTATCGTGAACAAAAGAAAAATGAGAGATTTTAAAATATAAATACTGAAAAAATGATGAAGAAGAGTCTGAACCTAACACTTTAACTATCTGTCTGTATCTTCCTATTTAACTTCTATCGATATATAGAACTGTACATCTCAAACTCAAGAACCAATGCACCCACAACCTCCATATTTCGCACGTAGATTTCAAATTTCCTGCCTTAGGTTCTTAGCGAATAAATGATCGGATCCAACAAGTATTTTAATTGATTGAAAAAACATTGTTTTGCCTGAGGTCCACGATTTTTTTCTTTTGTTACTAGATCTAATTTCTCAATTTCCGGTCATTACAATGTAAAAGCCCACGTAACTTCAGTATCAAGTACTGATTTAATTGAATAATCGTACTTGATATCACCCGTAACCGATACAGTGGTTCCTGAGTTAACCAAAGTCAAAGTTCAAAGTGAAGGCAATGACATAAGATAATATGAAAACCCCATAGGAACAAAGACGAGACAAATACAAGGAATAGACAGAAAAAATCCTGGCCACCATAGGGATTGAACCCGCGACCCTGAGTCGGCACCTTAAACTACACGTATTATGGAGGTTCGCCTCGCCACTGAAAAGAAACGTGCTACCAACCGAGATCCAGCTTTATAATAAAGATAAATCAAAGTCCAGCATTATTTACACGGCATGCTTGTATATGTAACCTGAACCTAAAACTCCTTACTACACGTATTATGGAGGTTCAGACCTAAACCTAAAACTCCTTACTACACGTATTATAGAGGTTCAGACCTAAACCTAAAACTCCTTACTACACGTATTATGGAGACTCAGACCTAAACCTAAAACTCCTTACTACACGTATTATAGAGACTCAGACCTAAACCTAAAACTCCTTACTACACGTATTATGGAGGTTCAGACCTAAACCTAAAACTCCTTACTACACGTATTATAGAAGTTCAGACCTAAACCTTAAACTCCTTACTACACGTATTATGGAGGTTCAGACCTAAACCTAAAACTCCTTACTACACGTATTATAGAGGTTCAGACCTAAACCTTAAACTCCTTACTACACGTATCATGGAGGTTCAGACCTAAACCTTAAACTCCCTACTACACGTATCATGGAGGTTCAGACCTAAACCTTAAACTCCTTACTACACGTATCATGGAGGTTCAGACCTAAACCTTAAACTCCTTACTACACGTATTATGGAGGTATTTCAGACCTAAACCTAAAACTCCTTACTACACGTATTATGGAGGTTCAGACCTAAACCTTAAACTCCTTACTACACGTATTATGGAGGTTCAGACCTAAACCTAAAACTCCTTACTACACGTATTATGGAGGTTCAGACCTAAACCTTAAACTCAGACCCTTACTACACGTATCATGGAGGTTCAGACCTAAACCTAAAACTCCTTACTACACGTATCATGGAGGTTCAGACCTAAACCTTAAACTCCTTACTACACGTATCATGGAGATTCAGACCTAAACCTAAAACTCCTTACTACACGTATTATGGAGGTTGAGACCTAAACCTAAAACTCCTTACTACACGTATTATAGAGACTCAGACCTAAACCTAAAACTCCTTACTATATTAGGTTCAGACCTAAACCTAAAACTCCTTACTACACGTATTATATGGAGGTTCAGACCTAAACCTAAAAAACTCCTTAAAACTACACGTATTATGGAGACTCAGACCTAAACCCAAAACTCCTTACTACACGTATTATGGAGGTTCAGACCTAAACCTAAAACTCCTTACTACACGTATTATGGAGGTTCAGACCTAAACCTAAAACTCCTTACTACACGTATTATGGAGACTCAGACCTAAACCTAAAACTCCTTACTACGTATTATGGAGGTTCAGACCTAAACCTAAAAACTCCTTACTACACGTATTATGGAGATTCAGACCTAAACCTAAAACTCCTTACTACACGTATTATGGGAGACTCAGACCTAAACCTAAAACTCCTTACTACACGTATTATGGAGACTCAGACCTAAACCTAAAACTCCTTACTACACGTATTATGGAGGTTCAGACCTAAACCTAAAACTCCTTACTACACGTATCATGAGATTCAGACCTCAAACTCCTTACTACACGTAGTTCAGACCCAAACCCAAAACTCCTTGTATCATAGAAACTCAGACCTAAACCTAAAACTGGTTATCACGATTATGGAGACGACACTGAAATCAGTTCTTAGCCTGGAGATTCAGCTGACTACAGGTGGGTTAGGGCCTTAAAACTTTCACGTATTATGGAGGTTCAGACCTAAACCTTAAACTCCTTACTACAGAATGGAGACTCAGACCTAAACCTTCTTACTCCGTATAATTTCCTAAACCTTAAACTCCTTACTCAGTATTATGGAGGTTGACCTAAACCTAAAACTCCTTACTACACGTAATGGAAACTCAGACCTGAAAGATGTAGTATGAGTGTTAGTACATAAATTTTAAACGGCTTGCACTTGACTAAATGTGAAAACTCCCTCTCCCCCCTTCCCTGGAGTTAGGAAGGACTTGAATGAAATAGCCTACGTATGGGGGATAAATGGTGTAAATTTGGTGAGCCTGCACTTGCGCGGGGATGCCGACTATAAATCCACCTTTATATCTATCTATCTATCCATCTATTCATCCACACACCCACCCATTCATCCACCCATCCATCCATCCACCTATCTATCTATCCATCTATCCATCTATCCATCTATCCATATTTCTATCTATCTATCTATCTATATAAGATCCGCGATGGAAATCTTCCCCAAACTTTCAATTCGGTAGGCTGGATCCTGTTCCTAGTTCTATGGAGAGGTACAGAGAACCCCCCGAACTCGTGTGTAGCGTCGATGGCTGAGCGGTTAGACTGCCGGACTAGGATCCCTGAGGTCCCGGGTTCAAATCCTAGTATTAAGCTAGACCACCGTTGTGTTCGTATCATGGGACTCATACCTAAAAAAACGCTTAGCCCGCATTTCCCCCACTCTACTCAGAGGCACAAATGGGTACACGCACTAGCCTTGGAGTCAAAGCCTGCACCAGACTAGCGTGCTGTCAGGAGGTGATTATTGTCACTTGTTTTGCTTCACGCTATTGAAAGTACCTAGGAATAAACTCCGGCTCTATTTTAAACGGCTTGGTCTGTAACGACCTGGAGTTAGGAAGGACTTGTTTACACTTGCTAAGGTCTCGTATACACTTGCTAAGATCTCGTATACACTTGCTAAGATCTATCCATCTATCCACTTGCTAAGGTCTCCTATACACTTGCTAAGGTTTCGTATAGGCACTTGCTAAGGTCTTATTACACTTGCTAAGGTCTCGTATACACTTGCTAAGGTCTTACATACACTTGCTAAGGTCTCATAGCCTACACTTGCTCAGGAGGTCTTATGTCACTTGTTTTGCTAAGGTCTTACATACACTTGCTCTATGGTCTCATATACACTTGCTAAGGTCTTACATACACTTGCTAAGGTCTTACATACACTTGCTAAGGTCTTACATACACTTGCTAAGGTCTTACATACACTTGCTAAGGTCTCATATACACTTGCTAAGGTCTTACATACACTTTGCAAGGTCTTACATACACTTGCTAAGGTCTCATATACACTTGCTGAGGTCTTACATACACTTGCTAAGGTCTTACATACACTTGCTAGGTCTTACATACACTCTGTTAAGGTCTTACATACATGTCTCATATTGCTAAGGTCTTATATACACTTGCTAAGGTCTTAAATACACTTGCTAAGGTCTCATATACACTTGCTAAGGTCTCATATACACTTGCTAAGGTCTCATATACACTTGCTAGGTCTTACATACACTAAAAGGTCTCATATACACTTGCTAAGGTTTTTATACACTTGCAAAGGTCGTATACACTTGCTAAGATTTTATATACACTTGCAAAGGTTCTCGTATACACTTGCTAAGGCTAAGGTCTCGTATACACAGGTTTTATTATTTATTAAGGTTTCGTATACACTTGCCAAGGTTTCATATATACTTGCTAAGGTCTTATATACACTTGCTAAGGTCTCGTATACACTTGCTAAGGTCTCGTATACATTTATTAAGGTCTCATATACACTTGCCAAGGTCTCGTAGATACTTGCTAAGGTCTCGTATACACTTGCTAAGGTCTCGTATACACTTGCTAAGGTTTTATATACACTTGCTAAGGTCTCGTATATACTTGCTAAGGTCTCATATACACTTGCCAAGGTCTCGTAGATACTTGCTAAGGTCTCGTATACACTTGCTAAGGTCTCATAAACACTTGCTAAGGTCTCGCATACATGATAAGGTCTCGTATACACTTGCTAAGGTCTCTTATACATTTACTATTTGTGTAAAAAACCATAAAAGCACTTTAAGATTCTGTAATTTTATTGTAAGTCTTGTCTACGTACTGAAATCACCGCTAATTAGGATGAGGATGAACAAACAAACAAACAAACAATGCGCACACAATTGTGAACTCTTTAAGGTGTGAAAAACATTTCTCGACCTTGAACAGGACACTGACCTTAATCCAACTTTTGACTTAAACTGGGATTTTTCTTGTACATATAACCTTGAACTTAAAACCCTGCTGGTAAGCAAGTCAAAACCTAAGTTCATGCTTGTGGACCTATTTAGGTCGCCTAGCTTTCGATCTAAGCCACCTTAAGTCATATGGAGGCTAAGCTATGGACCTAAACCATCTTAAGTCATATGGAGGCTAAGCTGTGGAACTAAGCCACCTTAAGTCATATGGAGGCTAAGCCGTGGAACTAAGCCACCTTAAGTCATATGGAGGCTAAACTGTGGAACTAAGCCACCTTAAGTCATATGGAGGCTAATCTGTGGAACTAAGCCACCTTAAGTCATATGGAGGCTAATCTGGGAACTAAGCCACCTTAAGTCATATGGAGGCTAAGCCGTGGAACTTAAGTCATATGGAGGCTAAGTTGTGGAACTAAGCCACCTTAAGTCATATGGAGGCTAATCTGTGGACCTAAGCCACCTTACGTCATATGGAGGCTAATCTGTGGACCTAAGCCACCTTACGTCATATGGAGGCTAATCTGTGGACCTAAGCCACCTTACGTCATATGGAGGCTAATCTGTGGACCTAAGCCACCTTAAATCATATGGAGGCTAAGC